>JASANE010010223.1:0-72340 GCA_030248225.1 Trileptium ribeirensis
TATTTCACTATATATAACATCATTTTCGCTACAAGCGCATTCGCCAAGAAACACCCTCCACTATCATAGGCAGATCTACAGTATCCCCTGTCGTAGTTACGCCCCCTGCCGTAGTTAGGGCTGCATTCGATTTTAGCATTTTTACAATTTCGTTAAAATTTTTTGCAATTTTTACCAATTTCCCCAAATTTCTGCTAAGGTTTTCATAAATTTTTGTCATTTCTTTCAGAATTTTCGTTATTTTTGGTCAATTTTTTCAAAAAATTTTCCGCGCCTTCAGAACGTTTGCTGAGCCTTCGCTCGGCGGGTGAGGAAATATGGCTTGAGGGAAAGGGGCAGCTTCCTATAGACACAAATGGCATATGAACATCTACGTCACAGTTTGTTGGATCCGACGCTGTCGAAAACATGTACTGTGGATTATGAATTATCAATAGAATACACCAAAGTTTCCAATCAATACGAAAAGTTTACCTTGCTGGTACCGAATGTTTTCATTTCCTTTAGTGTTGTCAGTTGTGCATGCGTACCAAAACTCTCCCACTGTAACGTTCATGTTTGGCGGTATGGCTTGTCCATTTCCTCGTTTTGTTGCCATACATGCTAAAATATAAATAATGTGCAACAATATTTAACTAAACAACTTAACAATAAAAGATCATACTCGGTAACGAAAATCCTTTATAGCTAATAGTATATATATTCTGGTCCCTGACATTGCAAATAATGTTCACTGGGATATGCAGTTAGAATGGGTAGTCTTATATGCCATCTGATGGTACCACAAATATAAACATTGCGCCACCTTTTACACATTGTACATATAAAGGCTTTAGCAGTACGCCAACCCGTTCAACGAAATCCTGCAACAGTAGCAGTTTCGTGCCTAGTGATTCCAATTTTGAGAACCACCAAAACTTATACTACGTGTTATCCTAAATTTTTTTCAAAAATTACCAAGTAAAACTAAAAAGTTAACTGTGCGGTGAAAGTAACTTTAGCAAGCTGCTTAAAAATTTTGAGGCTTTTCCAATATTTGTGTCTTTTCAGTCAACCGCCCAGCCCGAAATTGGTCAATTTCCTGAAATTAGGTGGTAATTGAATAAACTTTCGACTCAGCTCGTACTAACTGGTTCTGAAAATATCCATTTCAGCGATTTTCATAAAAAATGATGACGATTTTCATTGGTGTTGTCGGTGTAGCCAAAATTTTCCAAAAAAATTCTTAATTTTAGAAGATAAGGGCTTAAGTCGTTTAACGTTTAACGGTAAATCGATTCAGCTGATTTTATAATCATTCCATTTGCTAGAGCGGTTCTACTGATATAAAATTTTATACATTTATCGAGAAAACTTTTTTCAAAAATTTCAGGTACCGTGGGGCCACCTTTGGGAATACAAAAATTCGACAATTTTTTTGTCAAAAAAATGTCTGAATGGATGCTCTATAAATAGCTCGTCGAGCTGAGTCAAAGGCACCAAACCTACCGCTGTACCTTCAAAATTGACCAATTTCCGTCTCAGGGCTATAACAGAAAAGTTCCCAATTTTCTGTCTTGGTTTATTTCACAAGAAAACAATTTCCGCTGTTCACGATTTGAATATGAAGGTTTTGCACAGGGTTAATGCAACGGCTAAACAGTTTAATCCTGCCCCTAATTACGCTATAGCTTAACTGTACTATATTTAGTGTTATCCGACGGTCGACTTCGAAATATATCGTTGAACATTAAAGCACATCAGTTTAAAAATAAGGATATTACCAATATACTGAGGTGTTACTGTATGGTACAAAGACGGTACAACAGCTTGGCGACCTAATGAAAACGGTTCGATGGTCTAGTTTTGCTTACTTGCGTTACAGCAAAAAACATATAAACCGCAAGAAATTGTTAAAGCCTGCTGACGGCTTTCCCAGCCGTGGCCCACCCCTAACAGGTACACTATGTTTTGTACTCCTGCATCATATGCTACCATTTTAATGTTTTTATAAATGGTGCTCCATAATCCACAATTCCTTTTATTCTTGCACTTATAAATAGTGTTAGCAGCACCGTTAGCAGAAGCAGTTCCTATGAGATAAAATTTAAACACGCTGCACTTTTTATAACGCTGATGCCGCATAACAGACTAACATTAGTCACATCACGACCGCAATAAAATACATAATGTCTACTACGCTGACATTCCAAATCATATACATACATATAATTAAGTTCTTTAATGAGGCTAATTTTTTAAGATCGCACGTTTGGACTCCACAGTCGGCCACCAAACCTCGCACGTCTTCCTCCGAGGCCCCACATTGCCCCAGAGGCCACGCACTCCCCCACCACTCCCGAGAATCAGCACCTCCCGAGGCCCCACACCCGTCCCACCACCGCCTCCGGCGCCCCGAGCTCCACGGTTACTGATGATATTTTATGAGCGAATTATTTATGGTTTAATGAAAGTGGGGCCCCTATGGGCCCTCCGTGGGAGCTGCTACGTCTGGCTCTGTTGCACTCGACGCAAGTGATATGACAATATTTCCAAACCATTCATATGGTATTAAATGTAGTTCACTGTTGCGCGGAGCCGGGCCGACCACCCAATGCCATCCAGTTGGGTGGATCTCAAGTGTTAAACGGCCATGTGGCTGACTTTCTTGTAGAATTTATAATTTTGAAAATACCGAATTTAAAGATTTAGCCATCGTGCCGAGCTACATTATTGAACAGCGGAAATTGTTTTCTTGTGAAATCAACCAAGACAGAAAATTGGGAACTTTTCTGTTATAGCCCTCAGACGGAAATTGGTCAATTTTGAAGATACAGCGGTAATTTTAGTGCCATTTGACTCAGCTCGACGAGCTATTTATAGAGCATCCATTCAGACATTTTTTTGACAAAAAAATTGTCGAATTTTTGGATTCCCAAAGGTGGCCCCACGGTACCTGAAATTTTTGAAAAAAGTTTTCTCGATAAATGTATAAAATTTTATATCAGTTGAACCGCTCTGAAATCGAATGATTATAAAATCAGCTGAATCGGTTTACAGTTAAACGTTAAACGACTTAAGCATATATTATAAAATTAAAATTTTTTTGGAAAATTTTGGCTACCACCGACAACGCCAATGAAATCCATCATTTTTTATGAAAATCGCTGAAATGGATATTTTCTGAACCAGGTCGTCGAGCTGAGTCGAAAGTTACTTAAATTACCGCAGTAATTTCAAAATTGACCAATTTCGGGCTGGGCGGTTAACTGAAAAGACACAAATATTGGAAAAGCCTCAAAATTTTAAGCAGCTTGCTGAAGTTACTCACCGCACAGTTAACTTTGTAGTTTTATTGGTAATTTTTGAAAAAAATTTAGGATAACACGTAGTATAAGTTTTGGTGGTTCTCAAAATTGGAATCACTAGGCACGAAACTGCTACTGTCAGGAGGATTTCGTTGAACGGTTCGGCGTACTGCTAAAGCCTTTATATGTACAATGTGTAAAAGGTGGCGCGATGTCTATATTTGTGGTACCATCAGATGGCATATAAGACTACCCATTCTAACTGCATATCCAGTGAACATTATTTGCAATGTCAGCGAATATATATACTATTAGCTATAAAGGATTTTCGTTTGCGGGTGTGATCTGTGTTAAGTTGTTTAGTTAAATATTGTTGCACATTATTTATATTTTAGCATGTATGGCAACAAAACGAGGAAATGGACAAGCCATACCGCCAAACATGAACGTTACAGTGGGAGAGTTTTGGTACGCATGCACAACTGACAACACTAAAGGAAATGAAAACATAGGTACCAGCAAGGTAAACTTTTCGTATTGATTGGAAAGTTTGGTGTATTCTATTCATACTTCATAATCCACAGTACATGTATATATTCGACAGCGGGGGATCCAACAAACTGTGACGTAGATGTTCATATGCCATTTGTGTCTATAGGAAGCTGCCCCTTTCCCTCAAGCGGAGTATTTCCTCACCCGCCGAGCAAAGGCTCAGCAAACGTTCTGAAGGCGCAGGGAAAATTTTTTGAAAAAAATTGACCAAAAATTACGAAAATTCTGAAAAGAAACGACAAAATTTTATGAGAAACCTAGCAGAAATTAGGCAAATTCGAAAATTGCGAAAAATTTTAACAAAATTGTAAAAAATGCTAAAATCGAATGCAGCCCTAACTACGATAGCAGGCTTAACTACGACAGGGGATACTGTAGATCAGCCTATGATAGTGGAGGGTGCTTCTTGGCCAATGCGCTTGTATATATCGACAAGTAATTAATTATATTATATAATCGGTTTCTTTACGACGTGTTTACTTTTTTTTAACTTTGCACCGGAAAACTGTGCGAAATTTGAAAAAAAAACGATTTACTAAAAATTTCAAAGATTTATGCCCAATCCGACGGACTTCCGCACCTACGATATACCTCAAACCATTGATTTGACGATAAAATTACTTCTTGAATGAACCATCGTACGGCGCGGTGGATTTTGACGCTGCCCCCAGAAACACGACCGTCTTTCTCAGCCATACACATGAACTGCCACGCCGATGCCATTGCACCGCCCCCAGGGGCGCAGCATCGATCTCGAAAGTGGGGGGTAACTCTGGTCATATACATCTTTTATAACTATAAGGTACACTCAGCAGCTGGGTTTTGCAAAGCACCATTATAGGCATCAAACTCCAACTCTGATGCGACGTTCACGCCATAATGTCCCCAGCGCTTGACAGCATGATGCCTTGGACACGCATGTTTTTGAGAAATCTTTTATTTTTATTTTTCACCGTATCCGTATGTACAGTTTGGCGGTGACTTCAAGGGAAAAAGGTTCCAAATGGTGGACACATTATAACGCAAACGCCGCATGAGCTATACTGCCAAGTGGTACCCATCACAACTGCAAATTATGTTAAAAACCATGTAAATCATTTAAAGATTAGCCAGAACATCAATCTAATGCCAGTTAGTCAAATGATCCAAAAAATATGACATCGACTTTCCTTATAACGCACAAACTCTTTGCAGATTTCATTCAGATTAATTGTCTCAGCATATTCACTGTGTGTGTGGAGTAAAGCCAGATGATTAAGCCGCGACTCTGACATCGTTGTACGAAGCCAGGTCATTAAACGACGAACGCAAGAGAAAGATCGTTCAGGGGACGCTGTTGTAGGAGGAACGACAAGAACCAACCTGACAACCTTTTCAATCTGTTCATAAATGCCTCTTGCCTCATACGGTAAAGATTTTAGCTGGAGAAGTATATCGTTCGCTGATTTAACTGAATATTTGAAGAGGGCCAATTCGTGTTCCAACATACGCACATCAACTTCACCACGGTAGCGTTCTGGCAACATCGATGCGTCTTTTTTAACCAGTGTCTCCTCTAATTGCTTTAAGGTGTCCATATTGGGCTGATCAAATCGATCGGAGATCGATTGCATGGCGTAGTCCAAAAACTCAAACCACAACTGTCGATAATATGACTCAGCGCTTTGTGGAACATGCGGAGCTGTGGCAGTTACACTGTGCTCGTGCCTTTTCGTCGGTCGTTTGGTCCGGGGAAGTGTAGGAGTAAGAAGATGCAATGAGTCGACCACATCCTGGGACCTATTCCAAATTTCGGCAAATTTCTCATCTGTTCTAAATCCGCGAAGCTTTTCTAAAACCAATTTTGCAGCTGTTGTGGCAGACGAAACATTCATATTGTCCTGAACTGCAAGGTTAAGGCTGTGGTTAACACAGTGCACGAACAAAGCCTTGGAATTCTTTTCCAGAATCCGTGACCTAACGCCTTTAAAGCTACCAACCATGTTGGATGCGCCGTCATAACATTGGCCTCGGAGATTCAAAACTGACAATCCCACTTGGAGTAGGGAATCCACAATCACGTTCGTTAAATGCTCCCCCGTTGTTGATGTAACGTCACACAAGCCGAAAAACACTTCGACTGGATGAAGATTTTGATCTATGTAGCGAGCACATATGGAGACTTGCTCACTACTAGCGACATCAGTGGTTTCATCGACCATAACACTGAAATAGCCGTATGGAGACGTCGTTATAGTTTTGACAATGTCCCTTTGAACGTGATGAGCCAAAAGCTTAAGAAGTTCGTATACCGAAAAACTAGCGAAAAACGTCATGTATACACCAACCAATAGGAACATAAATGATAAATATGATATCGACTATACAAGGATGTTCATGTCAACAGCATTGGCAAGTTTTATGGTTGCAAAATTGAAAGCTTGCGCCACAGGCCAAAGTTTTGTTTTATAAGTCGTAGTCGTAGTTAAGTACAATTTTGGGAACGCAAATTGAAGCAGAGCGATAAATATTTAAGCAACTCGAGTATACATTATCAGGAATGCGGCTGAAAAGTGGGGGCTAAAATACTATAGTTACCCCCAGTCCAAAAAGTGGGGGTAAATACCACCCCTACCCCCCTGGTGCTGCGAAAAACACCCAAACCACCCCCCACCCCCCCCCCCCCCCCAAGAGCATGGAAAATGTAAATCGGGGGAATACCATATCATGTGTGATTTTGAAAACGGCGGTGCAATGGCATCGGCGTGGCAGTTCATGTGTATGGCTGAGAAAGACGGTCGTGTTTCTGGGGGCAGCGTCAAAATCCACCGCGCCGTACGATGGTTCATTCAAGAATAATTTTATCGTCAACTGATGGTTTGAGGTATATCGTAGGTGCGTGAAGTCCGTCGGATTGGGCATAAATCTTTGAAATTTTTAGTAAATCGTTTTTTTTTCAAATTTCGCACAGTTTTCCGCGCAAGCTTAAAAAAAGTAAACACGTCGTAAAGAAACCGATTATATAATATAATTAATTACTTGTCGATATATACAAGCGCATTGGCCAAGAAGCACCCTCCACTATCATAGGCTGATCTACAGTACCCCCTGTCGTAGTTAAGCCCCCTATCGTAGTTAGGGCTGCATTCGATTTTAGCATTTTTTACAATTTCGTTAAAATTTTTCGCAATTTTTTCAATTTCCCCTAATTTCTGCTAAGGTCTTCATAAATTTTTGTTGTTTTTTTTCAGAATTTTCGTAATTTTTGGTCAATTTTCTCGAAAATTTCCCCGCGCCTTCAGAACGCTTGCTGAGCCTTCGCTCGGCGGGTGAGGAAATATCGCTTGAGTGAAAGGGGCAGCTTCCTATAGACACAAATGGCATATGAACATCTACGTCACAGCTTGTTGGATCCCCCGCTGTCGAATATATACATGTACTGTGGATTATGAATTATTAATAGAATACACCAAAGTTTCCAATCAATACGAAAAGTTTACCTTGCTGGTACCGAATGTTTTCATTTCCTTTAGTGTTGTCAGTTGTGCATGCGTACCAAAACTCTGCCACTGTAACGTTCATGTTTGGCGGTATGGCTTGTCCGTTTCCTCGTTTTGTTGCCATACATGCTAAAATATAAATGTGCAACAATATTTAACTAAACAACTTAACACCGATCACACCCGCAAACGAAAATCCTTTATAGCTAATAGTATATTCGCTGACATTGCAAATACTGTTCACTGGATATGCAGTTAGAATGGGTAGTCTTATATGCCATCTGATGGTACCACAAATATAGATATCGCGCCACCTTTTACACATTGTACATATAAAGGCTTTAACAGTACGCCGAACCGTTCAACGAAATCCTCCTGACAGTAGCAGTTTCGTACCTAGTGATTCCAATTTTATACCACCACCACCACCAAAACTTATACTACGTGTTATCCTAAATTTTTTCAAAAATTATCAATAAAACTACAAAGTTAACTGTGCGGTGAGTAACTTCAGCAAGCTGCTTAAAATTTTGAGGCTTTTCCAATATTTGTGTCTTTTCAGTTAACCGCCCAGCCCGAAATTGGTCAATTTTGAAATTACTGCGGTAATTTACGTAACTTTCGACTCAGCTCGACGACCTGGTTCAGAAAATATCCATTACAGCGATTTTAATAAAAAATGATAGATTTCATTGGCGTTGTCAATGGTAGCCAAAATTTTCGAAAAAATTTTTTTCTATAAATGTAAAATTTTATAATCTAAGCTTAAGTCGTTTAACGTTTAACTGTAAACCGATTCAGCTCATTTTATAATCATTCGATTCATCTTGTCAGAGCGGTACAGCTGATATAAAAATTTATACGTTTATCGAAAAAACTTTTTTCAAAAATTCCAGGTACCGTGGGGCCACCTTTGGGAATTCAAAAAATTCGACAATTTTTTGTCATAAAAATGTCTGAATGGATGCTCTACGAATAGGCTGAATCGAATGGCACTAAAATTACCGCTGTATCTTCAAAATTGACCAATTTTCGTCTGAGGGCTAACAGAAAAGTTCCCAATCTTCTGTCTTGGTTGATTTCACAAGAAAACAATTTCCGCTGTTCTATGATGTAGCTCGGCGCGATGGCTAAATTTTTAAATTCGGTATTTTTAAAATTATAATTTCTACAAGAAAGTAAGCTACATGGCCGTTTAACACCTGAGATCCAACCAATTAGATGGCACCGGGCGGTCGGCCGGCTCTGCGCAATTGTGAACTTTTTTTAATACCATATGAAAATTCGTTTGGAAATATTGTCATATCACTTGCGTCGAGTCCAACAGAGCCAGACGTAGCAGCTCCCACGGAGGGCCCATAGGGGCCCCACTTTCATTAAACCATAAATTATTCGCTCATAAAATATCATCAGTAACGGTAGAGCTCGGGGAGTCGAAGACGTGGTGGGACGGGTGTGGGGCCGCGGGAGGTGCTGATTCTCGGGAGGGGTGGGGGAGTGCGCGGCTTCTGGGACGATGTGGAGCTTCGTGGGAGGACGTGCGAGGTTTGGGGGCCGACTGTGGAGTCCAAACGTGCGATCTTAAAAAATTAGCCTCATTAAAGAACTTAATTATGTGTATGTATATGATTTGGAATGTCAGCGTAGTAGACACATTAAGTATTTTATTGCGATCGTGATGTGACTGGTCTATTATGCGGCATCTGCGTTATAAAAAGTGCAGCGTCAGAAAATTTTATCTCATAGGAATTTCGGTGCTGATAACACTATTTATAAGTGCAAGAATAAAAGGAGTTGTGGATTATGGAGCATCATTTATTAAAACACTGAAATGGTAGCATATGATGCAGGAGTATAAAACAGTGTACCTGTTAGTGGTGAGCAACGGCTGGGAAAGCCGTCGGCGGGCTTTAACAATTTTATGCGGTTTACATGTTCTTTGCTGTAATGCAAGTAGGCAAAACTAGACCATCGAACCGTTTTCATTAGGTCGCCAAGCTGTTGTACCGTCTTTGTACCATAATAACACCTCAGTATCTTGTAATATCCTTATTTTTAAATTGATGTGCTTTAATGTTCAACGGTATATTTCGAAGCCGACCGTCGGATAACACTAAATATAGTACAGTCAAGCTATAGCGTAATTAGCGGCAGGATTAGGCTGTTTAGCCGTTGCATTAACCCTGTGCAAAACCTTCATATTCAAATCGTGCAAGCTTTCAAACAAACAGCGAAGTAGCATTAAAGAAAATTAAATTCGTATCGTGCGTAGTAAGTGAAACGCTTTAGCAGTAAGCCATCCATTGTCCGTCGTTTGGTCGTTGGGCCATTCGCCGGCCACCGGCCCGCCCAAAATTACAAAGGCCGGCCGAGGGCCGGATTGTTCTCTTCAAAGCCGACTGTTCCTCAACATTAATAGCATATATCGTACAACAGTGTCAAAGATTTTATGCTAATAGTCTGCACTATTACATTGTAGATGCACTCCAAGCTATGATCCAATGCAGTTGGAGCTATTTAGCGGCGTCGTGAGTAGACAGTGAGTTCGCTATTGTTATGTTAACAAATAATGCATCTCCCAGGTGATTTCGCCTCTGCCCACCCGTCACGTATGGCTCTAAGTGAAAACCCACTTTCCTTTTGTCTTAAGATCACTTACTCAATACTCTATCAGCAACTAGCAACTTCATCTAAATTATAATGCGCCTACTTACAAACGAAAGTTGTTTGACTCTTTGAACACTGATATTTCCATGTTTCGTCGTCAACCCAAGTTTCACCTTCCTTACGGCAAACTCCGTACCAATCAGTGCAATCGCAAGGACCGGTCTTGAGAACTAAAATGTACAGCAATACATTTGTTATTTGTTTATAGCCATTGGAATACTTCTTCTTATATAGTGTGTATAATCGTAGGTTCACAAATTGTAGTTTTTCAGATAAGTTATTGAAAAAACGTTAACTATGTCGTTTTTAAACATAATTTCTAATTAACTTTGATCAACTCTATTAAATTTAAAAAAGATTTCAAGATGCATATATGACTGTGAAAAACTGTGGTAGCTTTTAAGAAGTTTTTGAAATAAGTTAGACCAAATATGTTAGTATTAATAAGTTTCAGAAATAACTTTCACCAGTTGTGTTTAGTTTTTTGTAAAAAGTTTTTGTAATAACCTTGAGCTTGACCAACTGTTTAAGTTTTTATAAAAGTTTTTGAAAAACTACAAAATTTTCGCTTTTGACCGTACTGAATTTGGAGAAAAGCGATACATCCGAGGTTCCAGGGGAGTTAGTGGAGTAACCAGTGCAACCGAGGATTCAGCCAGCCGGTGGGGGTATAGAATGTGTAAATATCTAAAAGTTAAATTTTTTTCTTAATTTTCCCTATTTTTTGCAAATATGTACCCTATTTTTTGATAATTTGTACCTACTTTCCCAATTTTTGACAAATTTCGAAAATTTTACGGCGCTTGGGAGGAAATGGCGCCTTCGGCATTATTGGGGTCGGGCCACTTGCTAGCTTAGTGCCGACGGGGGCCTGATGCTTCAGGGGAATAATCCTCCAACTGTCCCCTATAAGCGTGTATGGATACACTGTTGCCGACTTGTTAGAGTGGTTTGTTGTGCCACATTTTGGAGTTGACATAACATTTTTCGATGCCGAGTCTGGGCAGCACAGTAAGGGCCGTGGCTTGCCTGCATTTTGCTAGGGCCTTGAAAACCATGTGCTAGGCCCTAGTCAATGGCGGATCCAGGATTTCACTGTGGGGGATCCCGAGGCCCCGCATCCCCTGCCTTCGAGGTCCTGCACCTCTACCCTCGAGGGTCCGCACCCCACATGTCAAGGCCACGCACCCTCCCTAGGGTCCGTACTTTACCCCCTGAGGCTCCGCACACGCCTACCCGAGAGTCCGCACTGCCCCCACTGTACTAAAAATTTCCCACAAAATTTACGCTTATATGACACTGTGCTACCTAGCTAATTGATACATTACATGATTATATCGGCAAATATTACTTTCAAAACATCTTTGAAATCACTATATATAACAAAACCGTCCTGAGGAACGGTTGCGAAAAATCATAATATATAACGGTGTATATGAAACAGACACTGTTGAGGTGGTTACTGCTGTAATATGATTATGGAGTATTACTCGTTTATAACAAATGTTAAACGACTGGCAGTTCGTAAAATATAAGCAAGTTAATGGGTTAATTCAATGTATTTTCTGGATCGCTGGTGCCATGTGTTGCATGTGTGACGAAATTGCTCAGAAATCACTCACCAGAATGAACGTATCTCGAATTTCTAATGTTCGATATATCTTCAGCGATAGGGAACACGCTTTGAACCACATTATGTCTCACGTTAAATTCTGTACGGGCTTTCATTTTTAGTTGTTTTTATCCGAATTGTTACGCAATTTAGCAATGAATAATATATTATTTGGCTGTACTGGAGCAGTGATATCATTTCTGCAATTACTGGGAAACCCTTTAAAATTTTATATCCAACCCTTAGTCAATTTCACGCTACAAATCATAATATGCTCGTTATGACTGTCATCGTTTGCTTATTTTTTCACTCTGCATGAATAATGGTAAGTTCGTTAGCGCGTTTTCGCATTTCAAACTCAGATTCAGTTCCAAAATTATGTGAAATTAACCGTTTGACGACATGCAATTTATGTGGGATGGACCTTATAATGTGTTAATCTTATAATAATTAGAACTGCCGCAGTATTTTGATAGTGTCAAATGATATATATGTAATCAAGCAGCGTCATACAGTAAGCTGCTTGTTGAAATTTTACAGCAGCTAGTTGACTACGCGACGCACAACGCGCGAAAGTCTTAATATCGGTCTTGATTTTGGATACTGTATGATTTCCTAAAAGTATAACAGTCTGAACCATCGAGATGTTGGCAACAGAAAGCTAAGCTAACTTCCAGAAGGTAAAGAATTATTTTAGTACATTGCATCGGGCTTTTACTGGAAATATTTGTGTTTTTACAAGAGTTTTTGTAAATGTAGTCTTGACGACGATACTTAAAGTCTTCCATGTTTGTATCATTACAGTGCAGTTGTACATCGTAGAATTTTCTTGGTCTCCCAAGAGCTCGGTATATCGCATCGAGGAGGTATTTCAGCACAATTGTATGCCACATAGTGGGAATTTCACGGCGCAAGTACATTTCAAGCTACTCACTGCACATCTTGGCACGTCTCAAGTGTAACATTTTGTAAACAATTATGGCTAAGATAAATGCTAGGGATGGTGATGATCTTTTGACAAAACGGAAGCGTTTGACAGACTCATCGTTACTTAATAAACGACCAATTATGACGAGCCTTTCAAACCTAGAAATGTTCAGTACACTCAAGGAGATGGAGCCGCTTTACACAGATGCATAATGGAATAGAGACCATGGAGACTGTCTCTTTAGAAGTCATGGGCGAGCACACCTCGGACCGTCAGCAGTGGTTATTGCATTTATGTTTTCTAATTCAGCGTCAAGCGTGTCAGTGGAAATTTAAAATGGGTGAAATTATAAAGAATAAAATTGCTTCTCACAGACCTTGCCGTTTGACGATTGTTGCAGCTTCCACCACAGTCCACAACACGGATAATCCTTTGAGCACACCTAATAAACGAAGAGTACAACAAAGTTTCATTGTGTATGGCTTTGCTGCTGCGAATGAAAATACGGAACACTGAAAATTATAACTTTTGCAATAAAGTTCGGCTGTTTAAAAACTAACAAATATATATTAATATCTTCCAGAAGCAAAATTTTTAGTTTGTCGCGTTAATTACACCATTCTATGTACACACACGTATTTAACACAAATAAATAATTTTATATAAATTTTACAAACTAAAAATTTTATCAGTAGGATGTTACTTAATTATGCGGAGCCTAGTTATAAAATTTAATATATTTAAGTTTCAGTTTTAACAAATGATTTGTGCACAACCTAATTATGTATAAAAATATCAGAAAAAACAAATATATTTCTATAGTGAAACTAAACTTTCTGAAATCCAGCCTAACAGAAGAGTGATTAAAAACTATATATTTAAAAATCATACGAGTAATATTCTTTAAACGACGAAAACGCATATGGTTATATAAAATTCTGTATATATCAAACCACAGGTGCCTATAGGGCATGGTAGGCGGTATTAAACCCCCTAAGTATCGGAACTCCTCGGGAAATATTTGAAATTATTAGCAAAATTACAAAGATTTTAAGGGAAAATAAGAGAAAATGGAAATTATATATGATGAAAACATGGTCTGATTGAGAAAACTTGGGTGTTTTTCCTTTGGCACTCCATCCCGAAATTATGCAGTTTAGAAGATACAGTGGCAATTTTTTTACCATCCGACCAGCAGCCTGGTTTATAAAATACCCAATTCTTGCCACATTTGTGTGATAAATGTTTCGCAAAAGCTAAAACTAGACATTTTCTTAAATTAATGTGGAATGTTTTACAAGATGCACATAGACGGGCTGTGGGGTTATCCCCTTGAGACACGGACGCACCTCGGGAAGTCGCCGAAAGCCGTGGGATGTAGCCTGATTCCCCTGAGGCTGCCCTTCCCCCCACCCTCGCGCCGAAGGCACGCGGAAAACTTTGGCAAATTTGGGGATGAAATGAATAAAAATTAGGGGAAGGTAGGAAAAAGTTAGGGGGAAATTGGTAGAGTGCTAAAAAATTTGGATAATTTGAGTTTAAAAAAATTCAAAATTTTTATTCCGCTTTGACGACTCACCTTTCCCTGATCCATCTGGCGACGAACTCGTCCCTGCAGCACCCGCTAGCTTTGCCTGGGACTTCGGACATTGCTCATGTATGAAGGATCATTAAAGACCTTCCAAAAATCAAAACATGATTGATTATTTTAAACGTCAGGTTTCATATGATTATATTTTGCTTATAACGACATTGCTTTACACTTTAAGGCGACCAGTGGCATCTGGCGCTTATGAATAATTCCACATTGTTGTCTAGACGTAGTGGTTTTAAGTTTCATCTTTCGACTACACTGTAAACAAGGCAAATAATTTCTTCCTGTACACAATTATGATAGCGTAAAGCATTATTTCAAGCAAAATATTTTTAACCAAAATGACGATTTAATGAAGATGCACATAATCAATGAAACGCCAAATATATTTCATTCCTATATTGTTTTGCGTTCAGAATTTCCAATTAGAATTCGTAATTTATACTTGCTCTAAAAATACAATGTCATGGGCAGCATTGCGGTAATATATGTGATAGTCGGATCTTCAGTATCCGGCAAGCCTAGCTGAATGTGGCTATTTTTCATGTTGTTAGGTATCAATGCTCATTTGCAGGTCTAAGTAGTTGTAAATCCGTAACATTTACACTGCGTATGATTAGAAATGATGAACATATAATTACAATACACGTGTAAAAAAACTGGACGCAACTGCATGGCGCAACTTCCTAATACTATGCCCATACGATTCCGGCTATCATAACCTCAAGGGTGGACCTAAATTTTCGTTGCTTTGGTCAGTAGCGAGTTTCGTTGGTCAGACTCAAGAAGTTATAGCGGTTGGCGGCCGCAGGCGCGCTTCACGAAATGTGTTCGGACCTCACCCGATTGGTTGCGCACGTGTATAGTAGGTGGTATGATTGCTGAGGTCCCCAGGGAGGCTGACACTGACACTTGCTCACAGGTCATAGTGCCATGCCAATATTCCATATCTCGATCTCATTCGGAAGTTGACTGATTCTTTAACACAAAGCGGGTACAGCGAACATCAACTAAGCGATGGCGGCGACGTTGTAGCTAAGTGAAATTTGACCTGACCTAGACGTCTTTGGCAAGAATTCTCTCAGCAAAAAGGATTGACCAAAGTGGCCCCCACAGGGTTCCGACAGTTCTCTGAAAGTTTAAAGTCGGGTCTGTTATTCTACGTGATGCGATTATCATTAGCTTGTCGTGATTGGATTAATTATTGTGTCAATGTAATTCGGTGAAATAAATTTGTCGACAGTTGATACTGATTGTTCGTGATGAGCTTGTTAAGTTTTAAGGTTTTGATAGACCTTTTTTCTTTTCTCGCACCTTCTTTATCCTCTTGTTAGTATTAGAGACAAACGGCACACGTCGAAACTTGATCCTTGCAGGTCTCGGCGTGGCACGATGGTCGATTGACCGGACAAAACATTTAGAACATATAACCGCTGCCAGAAAACGAACACTAGACAACCCGAGATGATTTTCTTTTGAGATTATTGTAAAATATTTACAAGTACGGCATGGAGTCAGGTTACGCGATGAGATAAAAGCATAGGACAATTACCAGAGAGTTTACAAGGCGCCATCAATAGAGTAAGTATGAATAACCAAGCGGCGCGGAGACGGGCACCACGGGCATATGCGTGGTCACAGGTAATTAGGTTAGTAGCGAAATTATCTGAGGATTCAAGTTTTCGAGGCACTAGTCAGCCATGGTATTTGAAAAATCACCTCGACTGAGCTTCCCAATTTGCAGTGTCCTAGAACAGTTCAAAAGAAAATGTAGGGACAACTGCTCGCTCTGAACGCAGCGATGTCGGACGGACAAATTGCATGCTAAAAATTGGACAACGACAATGTTAGCAAGCAGAAAACATAATTGACATTGTGCAAAAGTTACGGTGCAACATAATGTATGATGCATAGGAATAAAGTCATGGCACAAAGTATGGTACAACATAACAAGACGGGTTCTTCCTTTAGCAATTTACAATGACAATGAAAAGGTTCATGTTACCCGACTAGTGAGATGTCCTAAGTCAGATCTAATAAAGGCATTTCTTAATACTCGACCAGTAATGCATTAGCTATAATTCCCTAGTGAATCCTTGGGTTGCCGGACGGCTAGGTAATTGACACGGTGGACACGGTTGGGTACGCCCGATTTCAGATACTTTGCAAGTAGATGTAACCATTACATTCCTAAAGTGTTTGACAACTCGTATGTGTGCATGGTGTATTTTATCCACCCGTTTTAAGCTGCGAAGTCTGCAACGGTGCAATCCGGTTCCGGCACGAAGGGCAATTTCTTTGTACAAAATAAAGACTGATCGTTTACAACATAATGCAGTACGGGGTCAGCACGAAGAGGACGGCACTATTTTAGACTCTATAATCTTCTTGAGACAAAATTTTTCGCTCTGGTGCGATCTTTTCTCTAGCTTGCAATTGTAGCACTTTCGTCACCGCTGGCGAAGCGTAGGTCTGGCGATTTTAGCATGATCTTGAACGCGTAAGCACGCGAGAGAAATTCTTCGAACTCCTTATTCCAGAAGGAAAGTTAACTACACGAACACTACCTAAAGATTAGCATGGGACAGTGTTAAAATTCAGTTACGTCAATTTGATATTTAGCCTGGAATTTAATTATTTGAATGCTGTGCGATATTCATCACGCTTCCGATCGCTCACATCGGTATTCCACCTGTTTCAAATCATATTCCAATTTTTCTGAGCATGTCTCTGACGTATAAATCTTAAAAAGAGGGGTTTCGCCACTACTGTAAGCTAAGAATTCACCTAGTTAAATTTGATGGTCCACTGCTCAGTTAAAAACGAAAAATGCACGGTCGTTCTACTCGACCGGTATCCTAGGAACAGGGGACGATCGACAGGGATCAAAAGATTCCGTTTTGTGATACCGGTCGCCGTGGACCAAAAGACTAGCACATCGTCGGCTACTGCTATAGCTGGACTTCGATCCAACACGGTCTAAGTCTGTCCTTAGCAAGGGAATTTGTCACTAGACCAAACCACTCTGCCGTGCTGCCGTTAACAGGTAGAAATATTATCGCGTACACCAACCATATGTATATGCAACAGGTAACAGGGTATATAGGCGATACGCTTCGGTATTGGCAAGTCGAGCAGGTACGGTACGTCGGGACTGGCCGGCTGATCGACTACGGACGCCGTAAGAGGATTAACCGTTTTGAATCGGATACTTCACGTCAGTGGCCACTGGATGACCAACCGGGTTCACACCGATTTATTGAGACGCGTGATCGCCGGTTAAGTCGCTCTGCGATTCGTCTCGGCCATCGCTGATACGTGAACCCAGAAATCCTTCGTTTAACGGTTTCCGTGCTAGAAGGTTTCCGTTGAGCTGGCGCTCCGGACAGAGGCAGTAGCCTCATCCTTTTCGGTTAATATCCTAACAAAATGATTGCCATCACTGGTCATGGGGGATTTCCGTCATTTATCTTTCTTATGATGTTGATTACCGTATTTATCTACTGTTTACGTACTAACGGAGACGGGGGAATTTCATATTGCTGGTCGTTCGCTCAATTTTAGGAACAAATGTGGAAGTGGGAGTTTGTGCCACGGTACGCGATGGGTGGATCGCGACACTCACGTGAGCCTGTATCGTAGTGCGTTCATTTACGGTTTGGGGCTCTAGATGCTCGGGTGAGAGGCCGGTGCCTCCCCTTTTTCTTATTTTCCAGTTTACCGGAATGTTTAAGGAGGTTCTACAAGAAACCAACATTTTACACTAAATCCTATTGTCTTGCTTGTGTCCTATTGTGTTTTATTGTGTTGCTCAATTTCATTGCCGAAGGCAGATTGAGATCCTAATAATTTCAAGATTCTCGATCTACCTGTTCCTGACCTGGTTCAAACATTATCAGAAGTTTCGTCTCTATTTCTACCGGTCTGGAGGGGGGAACGCAACCGTGGTTGTAGTTGTCGAGGCCGGGGGGCGGCCTCAGTTTTATTCTTGCTCACTCCGGGAATTCAGCGCAACTTTCCTGTTTCAGTTGGTCAAGATTAGCACCGCAGCGTGCAGTGCTTAACCCAGGTAAAATTGAGATTAAGCTAGCCAGCGACCTATCATACCTATCCAGGAACTACTATAAGTCCAAAGAGGACAGTTCATTTTCTCATTGCGTGACCTCTTTTATTGTGTGATTGGTAGAATTTCCCAGTCATTTGTCTAACCTATCCCTAAGGGAATTTTACATTTGCTCTGCCACATCCTATCGTAGATGACCATCTGTCGATGAAATCAGTGACTCAGGTAAGCTTAATATTTTATTTGAGTGTTTAACTGAACAGGACCACAACCGTAGTTACTCGGTGAGCGATGTTTCCATCATTTCGACATGTGGATTTTTGTGTGGCTTAAAGGTATCCTCAGGTTAGTTAGTACAAGGTTCTGATGCGACTTTCCATTACAGGCCCTTAACCATACCGAGGTCTAGGCTAAAGATAAAAGTCGCTATACCGTAAGGCTAGTGACATGCGTACAGCTAATATCCGTCAGGGTATTCATTGGCACGTGGTGGGGGTGTGAGTGCAGATGCGGTCGATACCCGTTTTCATCGGCAATGGCATTTTTGTTCTAGGTGACCTAGCGAAGTTCCTAGGCTAAAGAACTAATGGTACTCCGAAGTCCCATTTTTCGAAAAAAATATTTGGGATAAGCCGAAACCAGAGGTGATGGCCATTATCTTCTATGACCACTAACAACAGTATAATTAAGATTCCTCGGAATGATCACTTATGGAAAAAATGGATTCCTGCCTACCGATAAGTGATATCCATTTACATGTACCCATATAACATTTTTGTATGGCCGGGAAGACATACATAGGCTAATTTGCTCGTAGTCAAGTTGAGGGCTTTTTCATACACGAGTCGCCTAGATTACCTGCGTCCTAGACTAGAGAGTCCATCGTCACACCAGTGTGAAAAGAGTGGCCAGCGTAAAACTAACATTCCTCAGCTTACTTATTTATGAGCAAGTAACTACTCGATTTCAAATGCAACCAGTCATCATTGAACGTCAGAGTGAAAAGTTTTTGGGTGGCTTGGGATATCTTCAAGCTACTGTACTCAGATGCTATCCAGGTCTTTCACGATACCAGACGCTTTTCCCGATAAGGCCTAAGCTGACTATGGTTAACTATGCTCTACATCATCACTGACCTGCGCGAAGTTAAGAGTCTGTAAAGTATCTTGCTTGGGTGACTAGGTGCAGATCCCAATATGGTCGGCAAGCTTTCACATCGTCAGCATCACTTTTTTGGGTGGCCTGGGAATATTCCCAGGCTAATCGGGGCGTGAGAGATCGCCGTTGTTGTCTACAAAACGCCGAGCAGCACGTTAAAAGGAGGCGATTTATGCCGAGTTCGTAAGCGCTATTTTAGGAGGTGACAGCCAGTCTTCCAAAACCGCTTACTCACCGTGATAGTGCACTTGTTAGACTATCCAGAAAGTCTAGAGGGGCATTCACCTACTCTAGAGGAATTTAGGTATAAGTGCTTAAGGTTGGTACAAATTTTACTGTCGGGCAGAAGGTGTTCTGTGCCAAGTTCATGGAGGTGTCTTTTAGTGAGTACAAGTAATTTCCTAATAGCAACCTAGCTACTTGCGTATTGGTATGTGTTGGAATGCAGTGCAATTTCCGTTGCATTGTGTTCGCTCGAACGCCGGTAAATTTAATATTTCTTTGGGGAGTTCGAGGGATAAGGGCGCAAGTGCGACCCATTCATTGTGCATGCAAAATACATATGATGACATAGAAAGAAATAAGAGAAATCTGAATGCATACCTTAAACCCAATATATATCTGAACCCTGAAACTATGTGACCTAACAGTCACAATGCCGAAACAAATAAAAATCTGAAAAGCCAGCAATCTGGTCCCTCTCAAAAAATTTGAGGTTTTTGTATCTCATCAGGTCTGAGGAAAAACTTTTCTCAGATCCGAGTGAATTTCAAAATGTTGGGGAGCACACTGACGTCGTGTTTTGCCCCTGATTTGAACCTACTCCTAACCCTGTCACCATTCTAAATCGTTTTAAAGTCTTGAGTGCTGGCCTGTGATTTGTTACACTGGTGTGATCCCCTAGTGATGACGTGCCAGTCCATAACCCCCTAATCGATGAATACAACTCCAGGATTAAATAGATACTCAGTGCTACGCTCCAAAAAGGTTCCTATGAAGTGAGCAGCCACAGCAAGTTTTAACTCCTTAGGAAATTTTCGGTGCACAGTCTGACAAATCTGGATACAATGAGCAATTAATATAAATCGATGTCTGTATCCTTAATCGGTATTTATTGTACTTATGGGTCTAAGTTATTTAGTACCTTGCGATGCCCTTTTAGGGATCTTTCGCCAGGCAATTGTTGGTATCCAAATGCATCCATGGTCCCAGGAAGGAATGGGGGCGATCAAAACTATAGTAAAACTCGATGTCACCCTGAGGCGACGGTTTATCGTCATGTCTACACAGTGAAAGTTGCTAGGGTCGCGCGCGGACCTTGAGTGCATTTGGAAATTGCGATATTCTAGCGCGATTCCTGGCAAATTCATAAATCTCCGTGAAATAATGTATAACTATAAAATACTGCATGAAACCGGTATACTTTGGGGCTGAGGGTGATATAATAGATCTCGTCTCAGGTTGGTATTATCATCTATGATTTCATTTCAGTCAAATAAAGCCTACACGTAAGAAGCTAATTTCCAGAAACTTGCACTTGGGATCTTTATATACCTGGGAGCATTATCGCAACAATGTATAAAATTGATGATGAAATGCAAATTATCATACAAAAGAGAATCAAAACACTGGCGAGAAAGCAAGCCTTTCCATGAAACAGTGCCAATAACAACCTAGAAACCTTTCATTTAGAATACGTTTCTGATAACTTCGAGTTCACCTTGTCCTGGAAATTTTCGTGGGACCCCGGTACCGGGCCACGCGTCGACTCGGGAGCCGGGCTTTGGTCTCCCAAATCTTCTTAGCTCGATCATAAAAACCAAATTTAACTACCCCCCGAGGCGGCTTGGGGCCCGTGAGTCATGCCTTCTACCGAAGAACTCAATCCGTCTGACCCTGGTCGCTGTCCGGGTGCCGAACATTCCACTAAAACTGGCAAATTTTATAATAGTTATGTTCCCATATAATTCCTACAGGGAGCATCCAGTACAACGACTTATTGTCAAAAAAATTTCTTAACCGTGAGCTGCTCAGGGAAAAAATCTCCACAACTCTAACTTAGCTCAATAAGCTTGAAAACTAGATCCGTAACATCCAATTGATTTTGTTTTATGTTCTACCTATGATCACGGTAAATCAGAGAGTCTTAAACCAAGTTAGGTTCGAATTCCAGGTTCGAATTCCTAACCGTAAACCGGCCACGGCTCGTAGAGATCGTGTTCGGTTTTCTCCGTTACTAAAATGACTCGAGATTGTTGTTTTGATTATCTTATCATGTTTTCCCTCTAGCTCAACCACTATAAGATGCTTTAGTTAAGCTAGGTAGACTTAATACTTTGACGTTTGGTTACTCCTTAGCAAATTTAAGTGCCCTCGACGTTCGTCTTTTGGCGAACGGCCGAGAAGCCCCTATGGTCGGACGGTCGTAGTTTGACCCTACCTGTTTAGGAGGGTCTCTGTAAATTTTGACCTGGTCGAAGTCCCTAGAAACCTAGAAGTTTTCCTATAATGGGTTTGATTCGATGATGTTTTCCTTATTCCTTAGCACAGCTCCGGAGCCTAATGCAGGCATGAGCACAACGGCATAACATACACAACAGACCACCATAACTACATTAAAACGGTTAATATTGCATACCTAAAGGATACGGCACAAGAATGCAAACAGTACGAGCCCATGGCGCTATGGGGGCCGGGTCCACGCGAGGGGACGTTGAGTCCGATTGCCTTGGGGTCCTAATAATCGGCTTTTTAGTCTTGTTGGGCCCATAGCGGATCTCGATGGGAGCGCGAGTCCTCGTAACAGGCCGGATCAGTCCTGTTACATTCATAGGGGCCCGTGCGGATACCTCCTAAGTGTCGGACCCCTAACCCATTGTTATGTCTCTTGAGGCTGGGTCTGTGCCTCAATTTTCCGTGATATCGCGCTGCCACACCGAAAGCGGCAGCAATTTTAGGGATTATGAGCAAATCGTAAAAGATTTTATAGAAAATTGCAGAAACATAAAAACTAAGAGGAAAATTGCGGGGACAAGAAAATTTTTGGTTATCCCTGGCCTACGCCCCGCCCCAGAAACCATCTACCTCTTAAGCTACACGAACATTTAGTACCTGTGCAATCCAATACATATAAATGAAGTTGCATCAACTGTGGACTCATTGCAAAACTATCGTTGCAATTTGTTAAATGGGACTGCCGAGAATGATGAGGTAATTCGTTCAAGTTGAAACGTATCAATTATTAAACGTTGCTGTCTCGTGCTTATATATACCGCTCGATGTGCATTCGCTAGGTGACACACCTTCCAGTACTTTCCAACCTCGGCACGCTTTTTACAACGACTCTCTTTGTGATGTTGATAGATCAGCAGCCTTAGTTAACATCAAAGTGAAAGCAAGCATGGCTAAAATGTTTTACCGATATGCAGCGATTATGATTTTGAGACGTACCGTTCCAATTTATCTTTGTAAACCATTAGGGTGCATAAATTTTCGGGTTATGGTTATTCCAATGTTACCACATGTATATAACAGCTACATACTAAATGTGTGTAACAGAGTTACATACGTTTCATATGTAGCTGCGCTACACGTTACTGTGTTTACATACGAAATGACATATGTAACAGTGCGATATGTAGTATGTAAGATTGTTACATACGACATGTTGTATGTAACTATGTTACATAGATTTCGTATGTAGCTATGTTATATACATGTGGTGAAATTTCAATGCCTACAACCCGAAAATTTATGCACCCTAATTGTTTTCAGAAGTATATTGTAACGGTACGTCTCAAAGTCAGAATCACTGCATATCGGTAAAACGTGTTTGCGACGCTTGGTTTCACTTTGTTTGCGTTAACAAAGGTTGCTGTTCTGTCAAAATCTTAAAGAGACTCGTTGTAAAAAGTTCGCTGAGATTGTAGGGTACTGGAAGTTGTCTCAACTAATGAAAGCGCAGCGGGCGGTTTATATAAGTGCGAGAAAGCAACGTTTAATAATTGATATGTTTCAACGAATTACCTCATCATTCTCGGCAGCCCCATTTAACAAATTGCAGCGATAGTTTTGCAATGAGTCCATAGTTGATACACTGTAATTAAATATATGTATAGGATTGCACAGGTACTCAATGTCCGTCGGTGTGGAAGGTAGATGGTTTCTGGGTCAGAGGGTAGGCCCCAAAAATTTTTCACTCCCCGCAATTTTCGCAGTAGTTTTCCTTGTTTCTGCCATTTACTTTAATATGTTTTACAATTTGCTCATAATCCCTGAAATTTATCCAGCCTTCGGCGTGGCATTGGGACGTCACGAGGAATTTGGGCACTCAAGAGGCATAACTATGGGTTAGGGGTCCGACACTTAGGAAGTATCCACACGGGATCCTATGAGTATTGTAATTACATGTTCATCATTTCTAATCATACGCAGTGTAAATGTTACGTATGTACAACTGCTTAGTCCTACAAATATGCATTGATACACAATAACATGAAAATAAGCCACATTCAGCTAGGCTTGCCGGATACTAAAGATCCGACTATCACATGTATTACCGCAATGCTGCCCATGACATTGTATTTTTAGAGCAAGTAGAAATTACGTGTTGTAATTAAAAATTCTGAACGTAAAACCATATAGGAACGGAATATATTTGGCGTTTCAGCGATTATATGCATCTTCATTAAATCGGCATTTTGATTAAATATATTTTGCTTGAAATAATACATTATGCTATGATAACTGTGTACAGGAAAAAATTAGTTGCATTGTTTACAAATGTAGTCGAAAGATGAAATTCAAACCAGTACATCGAGACAACCAGGAGGAATTATCCAACAGCGCCAGATTCCACTAGTCGCCTTAAAGTGTAAGCAATGTCGTTATAAGCGAAACATAATCATATAAAACCTGGCCATTAAAATAATCAAGCCTGGTTTTAGTTTTGGACGATGTTTCATGATCCTTTATACATGGACAATGTCCGAAGTTCCAGGGAAGGATAGCTGTTGCTGTAGGGCTAGTTCGCCGCCAAATGGATCCGGCGGTCCGGGTATCGTCAAAAGGGAATAAATTTTTGATATATTTTTAAACTCTTTATTTTCAAAATTTTTGGCACTCCTTTTACCACTCTCCCCCTAACTTTTGCCTACGTTCCCACAATTTTTATTCATTTCTGCCTCAAATTTGCCAAAATTTTCCGCGTTCATTGGGCAAGGGGGAGGGGCAGTTTCAAAACAATTTCAACTCACGGGTATCGGCAACGTGTCGAGGTGTATCCGTGTCTCAAGGGGATAATTCCCTGTCCCTCTATGAGCCTCTTGTAAAACATTTTAGTTTAACTTAAGAAAATATCTAGTTTCGGTTTATGGCAAACATTTTACACCATAAATAATAGCACACATCGTTTGATTTATTTGCAGTCGTACTACCTTACTTTGTTAACCTGATCGAATAATCAAGGTTCAATTACGTCCTCTTTATTGAAAGATAAAATTGCTTTAGAATTGATAGACAGAAGTTAGCATTTGGTTAACGACTATGTAAGTTTATTTCGTCTGTATTACTGTGCTAATAACAGGTTTAAATTGCTCGTGTTTATTATATTTATACCGTGCATTGGCCTTAAACGATTTTTGAACTTGAAATGCTGTATTTATACGAAAAATATTATTAACAGAAAATGGTAAAAAACTGGTAAAACGTAAGTGTCACACAGATACAGCAAGAAATAGCATTTTTTGCGGCATATTGATATATGGAACTGTTTATGCACCATTTACAATAAGATGCGTGCGCATGGTCCTAATTATGTCACGTGTTCAAATGAACTAGCTACTATGTCACGCATACAGTCCAGATCGACTATTTAAATTTTGAATAGCCTAGCTAGGCTATGCATTTGTCATCGAGTGCCGAGCCAGACTGTGCTTTTGTCACGAGACGTTCAGCTGAGCCCTATAACCTAAGCCAAAGACTATTTAGTCCGCGAACATTACGTTTTACTATACGCATCTAAATACTGACCCAAAAAGGCATACAGGTTAAAACGTTAACTGTATATATTAAAACAAATATATAACTTAGAATTAGTGTGAAAATACTATAGAACCACATGCTATTACACTAAGCACTATACTAAATAAAACTTCTCAATTGACAGTTCAGCTGGACGGTTCATTTGTCACGCATAGCTTACCTAAGCTCCCTGTTTGTCACATTAAGACTAGTTAAGCTATAAAAATGTACCATAGTAGTCCAGCTAAGCTATAGTTCACCCGAACTAGTTGAGTTGGACGTGTGACATAATTTGGCCCTGGCACACGCATCTTATCGTAAATGATGCATTACCTAGCTCAGTCGTATGTTCAGCGAATTTAAGAACTTTTGAAAATCAGTTAGAAAAGGACATCAACTTGAATCGATATCTTTGCTATAACCGGAATCTAGGTTGGATGTAAGAGTAGGACTCGCCCCCCTTTCTAACCTTTTTGTTGAGTATTCTTGGCTGCTGCATATTCGCACTTCAAATTTACTATCGATTATTTCGTTATGCCATGTATATCTGTATGCACGTAATCTTGATGTTCAATAAACTATGACTTTGAAATCTCATCAATTGTCCCGCACAGCAATTGCATCAACATACGGAATAACGTATGAGTAAACTTAAGCTGCGCCCATTACCATCCTCTTTTGTCAACAACACTGTTCACTGAAAACGAATTTGAATTTGTATAAAAACAGAAATTAGCCCGTTTCATATTTTAGGCATTATAATTTGAAAATGTTCGCGAGTACATTGGTGTCAAACTACAGGGGCCGAATTGCATTCGCTAATGCGTTATGGAACAGAAAAAATGTAGAAATTCGATACGGCTACTGAAATCTTTAACAACGTTTTGTACATGCTGTCAAAAGAGGATGGTTCGGGGCGCATCTTACTATTCCTCTTGCATAACAGTTAATGTAGTTTGATTGAAGAGTTAATGACGACTGGAAAAATTCGAATTTTTCACCACCGTCCCTCAGGACGGTGGTGTACAAGATATTTGATTTTGTGTTTTCTAGAGTCTTTGTATTTCCTGACTGCAATAGTGTGGATGACATATCGTTTCATAGGCTGATTTTCTAGCTTATTCGTAAATAGCCAGTTCGTTGCATATTTAATGTGATGCAGTTGCAATAGCTAGCTGCTTTATTCAATTGATGCTGTATTTAAGCGTGAATTTTAGCTTTTATGGTGGTCTAGTTATTATTCAGTAGCAGTTACGAATTTTGTAGTTCAGCTTGCACAAACGCGGTACGTTTTCGTATGATTATTTGTTATAATTTTGCTATCTCGTAATTGAATTATTTTGGTTTGAAAAGGTTATTCAATGCATTTAAAAGACATTACTTTACGTTTTCATGTATTGAATTTTATAGGTAATTCCAGCTGGTCAGAGCTTATTTCAAAGTTGTGAATGCTCTCGCTGTTAATGTATAAGCTGTGACTATTTATTATATGCTATCCAGTCTAGTGTATATCTAATCGATATATTGTATGCGTACTTTTGAACTGGAAGATGTAGCAGGTTTAATTGTGTAAGCGGAGAAGTTTTACTAACTGCTTAAGTGGTGAAAAAGACGCGTCTGTTTTTTTCCTGCGTATCCTGCATAACTCACTTTAGCCTCGATTGATTTTAATTGTGGAGGGCTCTTTGGAAAGCTTATATGCTGCTGATGAGTCTTTTGAGGTACTCGGCCCGACTGGGATCGCGGCAGTTCCGCAGGGCGCCGGACTGGGTTTACAATTAGGGTCAATAAGGTCTCGGGACACGTATCTAGCATAACTCGCTTCTTCCTCAACGGGGTTCGATGAGTGATTACTAATTGGAAAGCATATATCTGCGGTTGTGCCTTTTGGGATTTTCAGCACCGTCCGGGCCCCCAGGACTGGGTTTGGCCCTACAATTAGGGCTTACGAGGTCAAAATCTTCAAACTCAACCCATTTTGAACTGCGACGGCTCGTTTGTAACCTTGACTCTCCGATCCGATAATTTTCAGGCCCACGGGCCGGCTTGTGAATTAAAATTAGGGCACATTCTGGTCCTCGACAGTGAACCTTCATAGCACGCTTCTGCTTCAAGGATTGTCATGACTTGTACGGAAAGGTTTTGAAGGCGCTGAATATTAAACCATGTATGTTAGGCCATTACCAAATGTCTAATCGAATTTATTATCATAATACGTGCATAATTAAGTTTCACAAATATAATATTTGAAACTCATGGAGATCAATAACTGATTATCATAGCATTCATTGAATTTATTTTGCATTGCGAACACTTCGCGTTATTTTAACATTTAGTTTATGATAGCAAGTATTCCGATAACATTAGGAATTGGCAGGGCCTAGTTTGACAACAGTATCAGGAACATCAACTTCTCAAAGTCAGTTTTTTAATTTTTGTGTGCATTTTTTAGGATATTTGGCTACAGAAATCCAGTCTCAGTTGCATTTGAAGTCGCAGGTAGATTGGATAATCAGCTTAGTCGTTTGGTACAATATCAGCTACTGCGGGTGTTTTTCTTGAAGTAAGTTTTGTCATAAAAAATTAGCTAAATACGGAAAAACTCGATATGATTACAGGAAATTTTCATCAAATTTCGGTAGATAAGTTTGTGAAAAACAAGTCTCATTGTGGTTTGCAATGTATTGCAATGAGTTTGCAATATCTAATTTACTGTTTCAATGATCTAAATATTCATCATCCTGCAGACTTAGATATAATTTTGCTGGATGGTCATGACTTGTACGGAAAGGTTTTGAAGGCGCTTAATATTAAACCATGTATGTTAGCCCATTACCAAATGCCCAATCGAATTTATTATCGTAATGCGATACTGCATGTTAACATAAAGCTAGATATGTTTCGTGGTATACTTAATAGTGATACCATTAGTTTTGACCCAAATTTTAATTTACTGTCATTTGATGTGGCTGTAGCTAACGCTTTAAAAATATCGCCCTACATTTTACTGACTGCAGGCGTGATGACCGTCGGAATTCGCAACGACAACAATAAATTTTATATGTTTAACTATCATTCAATAAATTCTACAAATGCATCGGAAATTGCCTTTGCTTCTGACGTTCAATTAATATCATACATAACCGAAACTTGTTAATGAAGTGTCGAAATGTGATTTTGAGGTAAGCCCAATTAACTTTTTTAATGTCAACAAACAAACTTGCGAATGTGATGCGGCACTAAATTGTGGAAGTACTCTTGATATAAGAACGCCAAATGTAGAAGGTGTGTTTCATTGCTCTAATAGATACATAGATGAATGTATTGATAATGTATCGTACGTAAAAATGTCAATATGGGAGTAGAAGATTTAAATATCATATTATGTAACGCACAGTTGCAAAACGATCGAAATCATTTCCGCGAATGCGTCCAAGATGTGGTTCACAATGTTTGTCACAGTGATTATATATGCCGGTGCTTGGATTTTGTAAGTTTTGTTTCTAACACATCCACCGAACATAATAACTCAAATATGACCACACGCCAACATTCAACCGAAGTTATCACGACTGATGTGACATTGAATAAACGCAGGAATGTTGATTTATCAATTGAGTCAGCGGTAAGTAATAGAACGTTACCTTTTCAAAGTCATATTGATATCTGTATTGAGTCAGTTATGGCTTCCTCGTGCACTCCAGTTGAACAAACGCTGCAGGATGCTTTAAGTGATTCGGATAACTTCTGTTTGGAAACCAGTACTTCTGCAAAGACCCGACCTAATATTGAACGTAATTATGATACAAACAGTATTCGAAGTGTTAGGAATATCAATACAGGAAGTGCTGATAGTGATATGTTTTGTTTTCCTGAAATTACAAATACACTTAAAAATTCACGGATAATTAACAATGCGAAGGTTATGAAACAAGCAGAAAAGGATGTTTTTAAATTTTTACGACTGATTAATGCAGTTCCAGACGCGCACTGTAAATGTTGTGAAAGAGTTTTATTTCCTGAGCAGCGGTACAATTTAAAATATTTAAGTCACACGGCAAGTTGTTTAAATTTTTTGCAACACGATATATTTTGCCAAACCTGTTGTAAATTACTTGATAGAAATGTAGTCCCAGCTAAATGCTTCCAAAACTGCTTGACCATCTCGGAGCCCCCTGAATGTTTGAAAAGTCTAAATTTTTTAGAGAGGCGATTTATTTCTAAAGCTCAAACATACTTAACTTTGCTGTTACTTCTCGGCGGGCAGTACGCCCAAAAGGGTCTAGCAATACACTTTCCGCATGATGTTAGTACTACTATAGATATGCTTCCAAACGCTAATGTTGATATCTTATGCACTTGTGGCAGTGTCATGGTATATATCCGAAAAGACAAGATATTACGTGCTCTGGCATGGTTAAAGTTAAACAATTTTCATTACTCTGATATTAACATTAACACTGATTTCCCAGAAAATGGTGAACCAACCCGATCTGTACATGTCTTCGACGAAAGTGGTGCTACGTATGAATATACAACAAAAACGTTTAATTTTCCAGTAAGTACCGATTTACCGTTAAGTTACGGTGATTGCCCTGATTCCGAAGCTCTACCGTTCCCATGGTTGCACTGTTTTGGCACTAATCACTTCCATACGATTCGTGAACACAACCTTTCGTTGCTAGACTATTACAATTCAAGGTTGTTGCATAAATCAAATATTTTTCGCAAGGACATACAATATCTCATTACAGCTGTTAATCACTATGAGTATTGCACGCTTCGTAAAGTAATAGGAACATTTTGTAAAATAACGAAACCAATCGTTTGTAATGATGGTGAAATTCAGTATCGGCCAATGACAGCAAAAGATGTAACAGGCAACGATTTTGATGGTCAGTCGAACTGTAATACTTATTCTTATATGTTTACGAAACAAATAAGAGGCACTGCAGGCTACTGGCGCAATGAGTTGTACGATTTACTGGCCAGGATAAGAAAACTGGGTCCCCCGGATTTATTTCTAACTTTTAGTTCCGCAGAATCTCATTGGAAAGCATTCGCACGCATTTTATACCTAGACAAAAGTGATAGCGATATTTCCGATATCACGTTTTTGTATCAAAAGAATCCTATAATGTCTGCGGTTGTTTTCGAACGAAGATGGCGTACATTTCTGAGAACAATTTTAAAGGGCAATTTTCAGCCTCTTGGGAAAATTGATGATTTCTGGGCAAGAGTAGAATTCCAAAATAGAGGTTCGCCTCATGTTCACCTTTTTTTATGGGTTGGAACTGCACCTAGCTTCCACAAAAATAACACAGCTGATGAAATTATTTCATATATTGATGAAATTATATCAACGGAATTACCACAAGATTCTGAGTTTCAAAAAATTGTTGAAAAGTTTCAAAATCACAGCCATAGACCAAGATGTCAAAAAGGAAAAAATAGTTCTTGCGCTTTTGGTTTCCCGAGAAGCGTGTGTACTGAAACAAGAATGAAACCTGCGCATTTTCAAAAAAGTGGTCGAATATTTTATGAGACCAAAAGGTCGAAAGGAGCTGAGTATATCAACGCATACAATCCCTATCTTTTACTAGTATGGAAAGCAAACATGGACATACAGTTGGTTAACGGTGTTATTGGAGTGGCTAATTATGTGTGTAATTACGTTTGCAAGTCAGAACCAGACGATTTGAAGAAAGAATTGAAACAATTTTTTGATAGTGTAGAATATTGTTTGATGAGTGAGAGGCAACGGATGATGAAGATTGGAATGTCTGTCTTGAAATGTAGGCAGATGTCTGCCCAAGAGGCTGCGTTTCGAATTTGCCATCTTCCCCGTATTTACAGCAGCCGTGAAGTAATATTTGTAAATACACGAAAAATATCAAATCGAATGCACCGGCTTAAGCCCAAGCGCAATATCCTTGAGCTAGACAGGGACAGTACTGATATTTTTTACGATTCTATTATAAAAAAAATATTGGCATAGACCGTTGTCGTTGGAAAACATTAGTCTCTTTCTTTTCGTTTCAAATTTCAGAGTTACAGGATGCGTCGTAGATGGACTAAAGTTAAAACAGCGGAAAAATCCTGCTTGCGTTAGGACTCCTAACTTTAGTATAAATTCAGATGATTACTTTTGCAGCCTTCTGCTTTTGCATGTCCCATACAGAAATGAATCTCAGCTATTAAATGGTTTGACTATTTCAGATGCATTTTTTTCGCACTTCGAGAATCTTCAAGAGCTCATGTTTTCTTCGGAAAGGGCATTTCAAGAAATTACAGAAGCTATAAATAGGATAAAAGCATTAAATTTTTTACACCAAAAAACTTACCTCTCGACAGAAAATTGTAATGACGAAATCAGCTCGCATTTGGATGATTCCGTTTGGTTATCTGCTGGCGCCAGTTACTTTGAGCCCCCTGCACTCTCAGGAATGACACAAGATCAGGTATATGTTTTTCGATTTGTAACAGAGCACATTCTATTAAATGAATGTCCAGTTCGAATATTTCTAACGGGTGAAGCTGGCACAGGTAAGAGTTTTTTGCTTTCAGCGCTGATCGAATGGCTTAATTCATATTATTCATCGAGTGACAGTAATGAAACTGTACTTGTAACCGCGCCAACAGGAATTGCCGCGACAAAAATCAAGGGTTCAACATTACATTCTACTCTTGGCCTTCCTGTTCAACATGGTAAGCAGCCACCACTATTTAATATGTCTGATTTATCCCTCAAAAAATATCGGCTTAAATTCAGAAATATTAAAGCAATCATTATCGATGAAATAAGTATGGTAAGTGACACTGTGCTGTATTATATACATATCCGTTTGTGCCAGTTTACTGGTTCTGATGAACCGTTTGGTGGCTTAAGCATAATTGTTTGCGGTGACTTTTTTCAACTTAAACCTGTGCGTGGTAAATATGCCTTTAACCACATTCTGTGGTCAAAGTTTTTGCCAATGTTCTTACGAGAAAATGTTCGACAATCAGAAGAGAGTCACTATGCAAGCCTTTTAAGCAGAGCGAGAATTGGAAGACTTACTGATTCTGATATTAATTTTTGACCTCAAAAATATCAAAAAATAACCTCTTAGATTCCACACTGCGATTATATCCAACAATCAAACAGGTAACAGAATATAATAGGTTAGCACAATCATATTTATCGAACCAAATATCTGTATCTGTTGCTGAAGATATTTTCAGTTCAAACGATTTTTCCTGTGGTTGTAGAGTGGCAAACGACTTAATTCCAGCTGACTTCAGAGATGCTGGCGGCTTGATGAATGTGCTACATTTTTCAGTTGGCACAAGAGTAATGTTAACACGTAACTTACAGTTAGATTTAGGCTTAGTTAACGGAGTTTTTGGGTACATAAAACGTTTTGAAATTGCTAAAGAATCATTACAAACCATTTTTGTTGTGTTTGACGATGTAGATGTTGGTGGATTTTTAAAAAATGAAGATGAAAGTGTCGCCATAAATCGGGTGTCAGTTGATTACGAACATAAAGGAAGGTACTTAACAAGAATGCAGTTTCCTTTGATTCCTGCATGGGCATGTACATTTCATAAAGTACAAGGAATAACAGTGTCAAAGGCTTGTCTGAGCTTGGGAAAAGAAATATTCGCACCCGGGCAGGGTTACGTTGGTCTGTCCAGATTCTCAAATTCCAGTGGCCTAAGTTTATTATCATTTTGTCCGAGTAAAATTTACGCTGATCCAGCTGTCGTCTTAAATGAAGCAGAAATGCTAGAAAGATATGAATCATTTAGAGCCCAATATAACTTCATTTCGGGCTAAACCAGCTCCTAGCATTAGAACGTGTGATCGATTATAATGTGAACTGTTTATTTGTATATAATTTTTGCCGATTTTTATTTGTCAAATTTTAGAGATGCGATTCTCTACGCTTCAAGATTTTAAACTAGCCACAGATTCATCGTCACTTTGCTTGAGAGCATATGTCAAAGAAGTCGGTTGCATCAATGAATACGAAATACATGGGCAAAGACGCCAAAAGATGTCTGTATTGATTTGCGATGCTAGCAGTTTTTTGGTCGCAATTATACACAAGCCTGCGTTGTTAAAAGATAACTTTTTTAAACAAGGCGCGACTTACTACTTCAAAGACTGCATCTATGACGCAAGTGGAGGACAAGCCATAGGCACAACACAATCCACGGTAAGCACATCTTTTTCAGTTATCTCATATTTTTACCTAAATAGAAATTTTCGTTGAAAAGCTAGCACAACTAATATGTATTATAAATTTTTCTATACACTACGACTTGCGTAGTGCGTTGTTTATTGTAAAATCAGGTCTGTTTTAATAAATTTTGATTTGCCATAAATTTTTATGAGGTTAAGCGCATCATGTTTCTTTTAATTTCTACTTACTCTTTCTGTATCGTTGCTTTATGTGCTTTTATAACTCAGTTGGTAAAAACAGCCCCTACGTTAAGCTGTTTCGAATCCAGCTAGAGTTACATTTTTGGCTAATACTTGTTTATCTGTTCAGTGGTTGCTTTTAAATTAATTCTTGCCTTGTCCCATGAATTTTACAGTTGAGAATCAATTTGGTATTAAGCAAAATAACATGAAAATTGAATCCCAATACTTCTACATTATGTAATCAGTGTTTGCATTAAAATTCAGTGTTTTAGGTGTTCCGAAGTCCACCGATACAGTTGGATGAAAATTACTTGTCAACGATATCAACGATAGCAGCGATGGAGCAGCAAAACAGAAAAAGAACAATGTGCACTATTGCAGATGCACTCCAGTCTCCGAAAAGGGTGAAAATTTCGGTTGAGGGAAAAGTTATAAAGGTTCATGACATTTATTCATTTCTTGCATTACCTAGAACCGCTGAAGAGGTCGCATATTGAGAGTTACATGAAATTGCTGCAAATTGTATCAGATACATTAAGTGTGCAGTCAATATAATAATCGGACAGACATATTTATATTTGTTAACGACTTGAGAAAATTTGCGAAAATGTGGCTGTTGCAAAACGTTTATGAATGCACACTGCGATAACGCAACGGTATGCGGTTTGTTGTTGTTGTTTAGTTTAAATATTCTCTACCGTAGCCACAGGTGTATAAAACCGAGATAAACCTTGGTATCCTAAGTCTGAATCTAAAAACTAATACTGTTGCTGCATTTTTGTGGATAATTTTTTTATAATTTTAGGTCTATGAAATGGTGCAAAAAGAAATTAACGGGCAACTTACTCTTATTTGCAATATCAAAATCGTGAATGAATCCGGTCAAAAAATAAAGATTGGTTTTTTTCGAGAACATGCGAAAACAGCATCACAATTAATTGCTGGATGTAACATTAGCGTTAGCGAAGTATTTACCACACAACTACGCGGCAAGCCACACTTATCTGCAACGGAGCGATCAACTATTGAGGTATATTATGCTTATTATGAAATGTAAAAGTTTGTAACTAACAACAATATGAAACTTTACTTTTTCTTTAGCGAAAACGCAAATAACCAAAGTATACTTATCTAAAGGGTTATTATACGCCATATACTTAAAAAGGTCAACCTGCTGACTGTACCAAAGTTTTTTCTCCATGGAAAATTGTGTTTCACCTGAAGCGGTAAATTTACAAGAGCCGCAAAGTTTTGTATATTTGTTAATTTTTTACACAACCGGCAAAGACCACTTTGGCAGCAATTCTTAAAGAAGTACAATTTTCATTATATTTAAGACAATAATCCTATCTTGGCAACATATGACATAATTCCATATCCTTTAATGCCTTCGTCATTTGGAATTATTTAGCAGGTCATGAATACATTACGATAAAAGGCATGTCAATGTGCATTTCAGACAATGCCACGCTGTTTATATTAAGTCACTTTAGCAAAAATTGTCTTACATTTAACGGTATAAAAAGTGCATTGATCCTTGCATTGCAACTTTTATCCTTAAAAAGCAATTCAAATACAATTATATATCCCGATTGTAATTTATGTTATTCGTTTTAGATGTTGCCTGAAACAAGATTCACTGTTAACCACGCCGACATTTCTGATTCTGATGAAGAGCTAGAAGAAAACAGGTTTAAATCCTTTAGCCGTGCCAAAATCATCGGCAAACACCGGTTTCTTTACAACATAGTAATGAACACATTAATACTTTTTGCACTTATTGCTAAAAATACTTGGTTCTGTATGCATGATAATTTTTGTAATGAACTGTTAGGTTGGTTGCGTGAATAATACTTGCATTAAACAACAGTATTGTTCTTTTTCTATAAAATGTGCTTACAAGTTAAAAAACTATACAGGTTTAAGTTGCTATTATTTGCAGAAGATTCGCTCTAAAACATCGCATAATTTCAGCTACTTTTGAATTAATTCACCAGATCGATTTTTGAGCATGTTATGAGTTACTTGCATTACACGTGAAAGTAACATACAAGCTGCAATTAATAATTTCTAGGTATCAGCAAGCTAACTTGCTATCCGGGATGTCCTAATGCAAAGTGCATTGCCCGAAAGTTAGTACAAGCGTCAGATGGTTCGTACAAGTGCCAATGCGGGAAAAAATGTACTGAAGAAGAGGCGCTGTTGGCAATAGTAACAGATGCGCTTATTGATATTAATGGTGTGTCGAAACAATTCACCCTTTTTCGCGAATCATGCCTCATAATTGCTGATATTAAAAAATCTGCAATTTTTATTTCTCACGCTGCAGCTGATATTCAAGAAAATTATTAGCCGACTTCCTGTTGAAGTAATGGTAATCGCGAATGACGATAAGTATAAAATATCATCGATATTGTAAATGGAAACTATTTGATTAATATTGTTATTGTTTTGTTTTAGAATTTTATTAAGTGAAACATATAATTCTGCCAAATTAAATGTTCTATAAAATCGTGTGTTAATCAGATGGTGGTGTAACAGCATTTCATGCTACATTTAAAGTCATCGGTGCTAAAAATATTTTGCATGAAGCTGCCGCTTGTTAAATAGAAACTTCATGATAATTAACTAAACGCATACACACTAATTCAACCGAATCAATTCGCCATCGTAGAATAATGTGTTGCTCACGTTTACTTTTCAAGAACTGGTAGGCTACTTATCTACTAAAATTTGGATGTATAGAAATTATATTGTCAATATTCATTGGTGGTACGTTTTCTTGTTTATGTATGCATTGATAAACAAAATTCGTCGCAATACACTTCTGGTTAATAAAACACTGGACATCGAGAAATCGTGATTTTGCACACTGCAGCAATTTATAAATTTGCAGATAGTACTTGAAATTTAAATATGCCTGGCTGTCTTATGAAAATGTGATTGAAAGCGACTGTTTTTTCTGCATGTGCCGAACTGTATAAAAACCTGTGTATTGTCCGTGTGTTGTACGCATAATTCTTAATTGGGTTTATTGATTTTCGCAATTTTACTAAATAAAATCAATCTAATTGAAAACGTAGCTTTGTGATAGGACTGCTCCAACAATTTTTTGTTCGAATGCTTAGATATCGGATCAAATCATACTGATTCAAAAACAGTGTATAATGCTGTCTAAAGCTATAATTATGCAATTCTTTGTCAGAACAGAATTCTTTTCTACTTACGGGTCAAAGTTTATAAAATACTCCAAAAAATTAAGTTGATTTTACACAGCACAAGCGGCAATTAGTCCAAAGACACGAACATTTATAACAACATTTACAATATAACAAACGGTCCGCAAACATAGTTTATTGCGCGTAGTGTCAGTTTCTGCTTTAAAGCAATGTGGTGCTGACGTTTCGCTTGCGTTGGAGCAAATACAGGACCAAATAATCACATATTTTAACGATACAGCTGAACAAAAACGTCGCAAGTTACTGAATGAACAGTTTCTCGGAGACCAAAAACCATCTTTGGCTCTCCGTCAACTAAAACCCTGCTTCTTAATGCATGGGTAAACGTTTAACAAAAAATAAAACTAAATTCCTGTCCAAAAATGTTTTCCAAAATTTACCAAACCGCTAATTAGTTCCTGTTGTGAAGACACATATAGAGACTCGTGAAAGAATAGAGAATCGAATATTTTTTACTTTTTCCTCAAGAGTTTTTAAAAGAATGTAGATGAAGATACTTGTTTTCTGAAGTTTCTATGTATACACACATGTGTGTTGTAACATGTAACCTAAGAAACGGTTCAAAATGTTTCAGACATGGATATGTATATAATACGGATAAATAAACTGCGTATTTATAATTTAGAATATAAAAAAATTTCATTGCCAACGTCACTTGATGCAAGAAATTATGGTTTAGCCGCTTCTAAATTTGTACTGTAAATTGTACCCACTCAAAAATGGATATTACTAGCAGTGATGTCGTTACTAGATGCTTCGCTGAGACTGTTGGTTTTACACTATTTAAGAAATTCGTGGCGCTTTTAAACGCTGTGAACGCGAAAAAGAGGGACGGTTGAGTGGCATTAACGATCGAAAAAAAATCTGGGTGGGGGACATTGTACATCTTGTAACTGTTATCTGGTTCCGCGTATGCTCGTTACTATGAGCTTATATAAAGATGCATGAACAGCGCGTATATACCTACATATCAGCCCCAGGCACATGCCTCCATATACAAATATACATAAATCATCATCAAGGCAAATTTTTGGGTTCACCGGCAGACGTATTTTTTAATGTACATACATGATTGACCTACTGGCCATATTACTTGAGGGAATGGGCCCACTACTCCCGTATCTCCCCCGGTATTTGTGCCCATGGTGCCATTGGCCGACACCACATTACCACAATATGGCAGGGTATTTACAAACTTTAATGTAAAAAATGCACAACATTAATGTGATAATGCATTGATTACGCAGTGTCATCGATGTTATTTGTCTTCAGTTCAGTAGTTTCAAAAACATCGGATATTACATAAACGCAGAAAAATCATTGATTGCAGACATTTCGGAATAGAAGAGATGTAGCGCGGAATGTTTATCATTTTCGCTTGCCAAAGATATTGAACGAATGCTATCTGAAACCGGCACCCTCGAGAAACTGTTAGATTGGCTGGTATAAGTACTTCAGCTGGTCTTTGTCGCTGTTACAAACACACCAGTTGATAAGAGCTGGCACCATGCTTTTCTAAAGTCCACGGTCTAAGTGAAAATTTGATAAATAACTTGAAATTTACACTCTACCATTTGTCGCATATTTCCGCGCTTCATCAACCCTAACAATATTGTTAGATGTTCCTTTGTTTAACCCTTAGAAGTCTGAGGGGGTCCACTGGACCCTTTCAGAAACGTTTACCGTCATAACTTTTGCAAAACAGTGTCTATACTTCAACATCTCTTGACAATTCATATTCAATATCATTCTAAGCGTTGACATAGTTCCTTGTTTGTAGGTATATGCATGGAACAGCAATGCGGCACCAAATGATAAAGAGTCCAGTAGACCCCCGTCAGAGTGCTGCGACTGTAATTTTTATAAAATTAAGATGTCATTTTCTAGCACCGCGAAAGTCTAAACGGGGGTCCACTGGACCCCGCATCTATTTTTTCGCCATTCGATATAAGCATTTGTCTTGTATTATTTTAGAGCACTTGTAGTAGATAATTACTATAACACCTTAATAACATATTATAGTGTCAAATTAATTAATTCGATAAAAAATTTTACAGGGGTTCACTGGACCCCCTTAGACATCTGCGTTTATTGAAAAGCTCAGAACTTCTGAAGGTTAATTGAATCAAACAAGTGGTCTCTCGGTTCATGGACTCTTGGATTTTTAGCTAAAGCAGCAGCGATTGCAGAGGAACTGGAAACATGAGTTTTTGAAGAAAAAAGTGTTGTAGTAGTTAACGATTTTAGAGCATAGCAATTTGAAGCTACGTGTTAAATCGAAGATATTCGGTTTACTACAAACTTTTGAGCAAAAATATGGATAGATATTAGTTTGGAGCGTTGATTTTATTTTCACATATTTGATTTTCCTGCTGCTGAGAGTTTTTTCAGAAATGTATGGCTTACAAATGTTTAAATTCCCGTCTTATGCGTAACACCGTCTTCAAATCTGGGGCATTGATCGTCATAAGCAATATTTTGTAGTCATAAATATATATGTATTATTCGCTAGTAAAACCAAGAGGCGATGATATTATAAAATTGAAAATTTCGCAAAAACGTTTGATCGATCCTCTCATCCAGGAACCTGAGAGTCTGATTTTAATGGTCCAAGAATTTGGAGAGGCGGATCTTAATTTTAGTGGTCCAAAAACGTGAATGACAGCATTGTTGTGTTCTCCAAAAAACAATGCAGTGGTTGTCTCGGTTGATAGGCGAAGAACTTGAGGTCTAGATTTGGTGGTCGAAAACATGGTGTGGGTCGTAAAACGTATAACGTTAAAGCCCACGTTATTGATCGTAAATCCGGAACGGTCATGACCGAATACGATTACGCCGTAACGCAGGCGTAAACATCGAAAATTCCAGTAGTGACAGTCTCTTCAGCAGAGCCGAATATCGTCGGCTCTTAGTAAATCTATTATACAATATAATTTTAAATTGTAAATTACGGCAGATTGGCGTATAAGACCTATACAATTTTCCAAAAATTTAGATGAGCTGTTCCGCGGCTCCTACTCCTATTCTTGTGCACCATTAATATTCAAAATCGTATCAGAATTCGCCAATGCAGTGCCGCAGCAACCACTATTTTAGCTAAACCTAAAGGGGCATCGGCTCTTAACTGACCTCATGGCTGATGCAATGGGAAAAGCTATGGCAGATCTACTGTAATGTTCTACTGAGACATTGTCGCTGAGACATTTCGTATAGTGTTGTTTGTACTATTTTATGGGGGATGGATGCAGCGGCAACACCGATAACTACACTGTTGCGCTGGGCCTCGGGTGCTGTGGCCTATACTGTTCTATTGGAGGGAATGGAACACTGTTGCATTGTTCCTTATACCGTTATTTGGGGAGGGGCTCTAATACTGTTTAGTATACTATTTTGCGTAATCTGAGGTGGGGAATGAACTCAACTACCATTAAAGAATTGGAGCAAATGTGAGATTTTCAGTCATTTTGAATAGAAACCATGACTTCTGCTATGTAATCTTAAGTCTCCAATTACTGTAAAAAGATCTATTTTCTCCGCAAATACGTATCACACAACAGACGGATATAATATTCGTTCTAGCTGCAACACAGCCGTTTCGGTCGTGAAATAGCATTAAAACAACCAGTCTTGGGTCTAATGTAGTTTAAAACACTCTTCTCACTTTTATTTTGATTCTGCTTGATTCTACACTGGTCATGCGTACATGGTGACCCAATAGTATTACAATACCGTGGATTATCACATTGATTCGCTAGCCGGTGACGTTCAATTCTTCGTCACTCATTGGCTGAATTTTACAACTTAATATTATACTCTAATTTGATTGGATACTGGATGGTTACGCGAGTTTATCAGCGAATAAAATGAAAGAATTGTCTCGAAAGACAACACATACAGCATTATGAATCGTGACTTCTAAGTTTGCGTTAAGCGGGTGCTGATGCCGATAGTTTTAGGCAGTTATTCTGCAAAGATGTGACTGTGAATTTCATCTACATCTAAAATTTGCAAATGCTACGGCACAATCTCTCAGCTCGAACAGAAACTCAGGTGGTCATGGGTGTAAAAATTACAAATACTATAAACTTGGTAATTAGATTACAATTAAAATGTTTTTCGGTAATAAATAAACTGTAAAACGTATTTTTAGCTGCATTTTAATCTTAATGAACCAGTTAGCGTGACGTATTATGGGTTTCTAGCCACATCCTTTAAGCTATCATTTAGAACAGCTTCGTATCTGTAAGTATGGCACTTTTCGTTAAACACTTCGAACTAACGCAGCAGCGGCGGACGAATTAGTGTTTGATGTGACCGTTGAAAACGGCAGTACGTAAGGAAACAAGTATAGTCTAGCTGAGCAAGCATACGCAAAGATGACATGGCAACCGAATCCGACTAGTGATGTTCGCATCAAATTTTTTAGACCCATTTCATGGCTAAATTCATGATTTATGATTATATTTAATAAATTTATTCATTTAACAATAAATGAATTTATTCATTATAAATGGCAAAATATTCATGTATATACACACATATGCATGAATGAAAATTCTCACTGTGTACAGTGGGGTGAGGCCAACGTCTGCTTTCCTACCATTTCATCCTGTGCGAGGTCCACAGCAATAACTAAAAGTGTACAAATGGTGATATCGATATTTTAACACATATGGCACTCAATTAGCCGACCTAGAACGGTCAGCAGGACATGGTTTCCCGATCCCGATTCGAACACTCAATATAACGGTCATAAGTTCTTTGCAATGCCAAATGATCTACTGAGTCATATATTCGCATGTATAAACGCCTGCTCTAGCACCCAACCCGAACAACTTTGACCTTGTTTACGCTGTTAGCTGAATCGCCAGCTTTTCAGAATAGAAGCACTGCGGACTGTGGAATTTGTCTTACTGGGTCCATCCTTGTATCCAATAGAAAACTTTCTTCCAACAAGTTTTGCATTGCGTTGTTTAATCTACGTACTGAAAATAAAAAATGATTCAAACATCAATGTTTTATGTCCGAAGCTCTCAAATATAACATTTGAAGCACACTCAATTGATACTCATAAATAATAATTGATCTTAAAGGCAGAGAATCAGATCAATATTTCAAGAATATTGGTTATATGTGGCCGAAGAAAATGCAACACAAATAGAACACTATGTTTAAAGCATATTCCAGCAATATTGTTTTATATCTTACGAGATAAATTTTAAATATATAAAACTTGTGTTTTCACACAGTAACTATTCTATGTATCCAAACTACGCTAAAACGTTGCACTTTTAATCGAAGTAATTAATTTATTTTTGATTTTTCGTATTTTGAAAATATATTTCGATATATGCGTTAATATATATCTTTTTTCTTAATACGCTAATTAATTATAATGAACATATTAAACAAATTATACAAACAAATTTTTTATTTCAAGCTATTTACTAAGTACTGATTAATACAGCCACGCACTTTACGTTCATGTTGGTGTAGAGTTTTAGAATTTAGAGTTGAAATCTGTCTTCTAATTGGCAATAATTTCTTTAAAGAAAAACAGGTATATAATATGAATGTGTTCGAAAATGCAATATGATTGTCCAATTGGAATATTCGTACAACAGCACAAACTAACCGAAGAAACAATAAAACATGAACTCAGAAAAATTTATATCGTCTAATTGCAGAAACCAGTAGAATTATACATAATATAGCAACAAACCACGCCAGATGATTGCTCGGCGGTGACTCTAAGCAACGATATATGCTGCCTTTCCTCGACAAAATGATTGTCAAATAATATTACAACTTTGGTAACTTCTGTAGTCTCGGTAAATTTAGCATTTGACTTTGGAACGTATTTGTGGTTGTACAGGCAGGTTATTTCTTTTAAAATAGTAAAAAAGCAGCTACTAATCTAAATTCATTTAGCATTTGACTTTGGAACGTATTTGTGGTTGTACAGGCAGGTTATTTCTTTTAAAATAGTAAAACAGCAGCTACTAATCTAAATTCATTGAAGCTTTCAAGACTTATAATCCAATCGCAAGTTTGTTCTCACGCATATGTAAAAAATATTTGATAAAAACTGTATATGGCGAATCTTTTATATGACGAAGAGGAGTGAGTGTACGATATCTCTACCATTTGACGATTTGCTTGCTGTAATATGTTTTGGCAGAGCTGAATCATTGGGAAATGACGACATTTATAATATTTACCTTTAAGTCTGCCGAGTTTAGGTATCGCAGTTACTGTTAGACCAGTTTCTACCTAATGATTTCGAGTATATAACGGTACATAGCCTTTCTTAGTGTATATTCAACAGTTCTTTGGCCTGTAGTGTATATTCAACTGCTCTTTGCCTGTAGTGTATATTCAACAGTTCTTTGCCTGTAGTGTATATTCAACTGCTCTTTGCCTGTAGTGTATATTCAACAGTTCTTTGCCTGTAGTGTATATTCAACACTGCAGTGTATATTCATCAGTTCTTTGGCCTGTAGTGTATATTCAACAGTTCTTTGCCTGTAGTGTATATTCAACACTGCATTGTATATTCAACAGTTCTTTGGCCTGTAGTGTATAATCAACTGCTCTTTGCCTGTAGTGTATATTCAACAGTTCTTTGCCTGTAGTGTATATTCAACACTGCATTGTATATTCAACAGTTCTTTGGCCTGTAGTGTATAATCAACTGCTCTTTGCCTGTAGTGTATATTCAACAGTTCTTTGCCCTGTAGTGTATATTCAACAGTTCTCGGGATGTAGTGTATATTCAACAGTTCTTTGCCTGTTTTGAATTTTCTTGATATCGGATGCATAGAGGTAATGAGTTCATCGTGCGGCGTTCCCGGCTAGGGTATTCCATAGACCCTTAACTAAAACATATTATGTAAGTAATTAACTAACATATTAACTAAGAGAAATGCATTCCGTTTGTAACTAATGTCGTGTATTATTCAGTTGTTATAGTTTTCTAAAAATATAGATAATTGTTTTTAGACCATATGCACGATGACACCATGGCATACCACACACGGTCAGTAAAACTTCGAAGAGGACACGTTGTGGTTGAAAATGTCGGAAAATGAAACACTCCAATCTCAATACCCTTGAAAAAATTTATAAAAAGCATGGGGTGTCTAAGACACCCTGTTGCTTAACATTGGGACATTATAAAGTGAATGCAACATTACGGCTTCACATATTCACGTACGTCGCGACGGTTCAACGAATTCACTGGCGTAGTGAGATAGAGTCTAGGACACAGGACCAGAATTTTGAAATCGTTACATATTCTGGGAAAAGTGGGCCGCTTGTGGCAACAGAGCAAGCGATATAATTGCTGGTGCACGACTCTTTGCGTGATTGCATTCGCTAATGTCATTACGGTGGTACTTGGTATCTAAACATTAATTAAAGTTAGCAACAGCTTGGGGTATCGAACTCGGGTCTAAGCTAACTACATATTTCTCAACATAAAATCAGGTGCAAAAATTTGTAAAACAAGAGACTAAAATGACAATTATTAAAATACTTGGTAGCTTTAAGAGGTGTTGTATTATGCGTGTGGTAAACATCAAACCCAATGTTGACTTATTGACGCCGTATATACTTCAATGTAAATACCGAACTACATATAAATAGTATTAAATCTTAAGCATCAATAAAGGTCACAAACTAATATGGCCGAGCATGTGTAATATACAATACAAACGCTAATACCAACCGCATATGCAAGCTTAATTGATATATTTGCAATAGACTGACAGAATCTGGCTAGATGTTTCATGATCTTGCGCTGGACTTCTGAACCATGCTACAACGCTGATATATAATTTCTGGTTGTTTCAATTTACTTCATTTCATGTAGGTGTGATGTGATTGTTTTTGACGGTTCTAGAACATATTTAGTAATCGTTGGTTCTATAAGGATCATGAATGCCGTTACTAGGGTTGCAATGATAAATACGAAAAGAAATATACGATCGCACAATATCGACAGCATTCGCCATTCTTCCTTAATTAGCTCACGTTCCTCCTGCATCGCCAATCGCTTGTCGTTGTGTTCGAGCGTTTCCGAAACTTGACTCAGGACTTTGGCGAACTTATTTTCAAATTCTTGCTTCAAGTCGGATATATCTGAAACATAATACAAGAAATTTTGGCGCACCGTTATGTAGATAAACTAAAAGGCGCTTTTCTATGTACTGTTCTTTATGGGTGCGCCTTGCAACATTTAATAATGGTGAATCCGGTGACACTTGCGATTCAACAACGACCGGTTGCATCGACGTTGACAAGGGTGAAAACATTATCTTGGTACAAATGATGTGCTTTTAAACCTTACATCCCTAGCTCCATAACCGGACCCATTTCACCCCAATACACTATTTTATGTTATAAAAATGGCAATTTGCTAATTATTATTGCAACATCTATGAAACTCTGTGTTCGATTAACGCGTGTTGCTAATATAGTTTTTGCATATATCGGCAAAGTTTTTGTTTGTACATATCCCGTGGCCAACAACAGGATAAAGCATTATTTTCTGGTATAAATTTCAGATATTTGTCACTCACTAGGTAACCGTTTCTTTCATTTATCTTGTTGATCTTAGTTTTAATTCTCAACTTTTGGCAAAACTATATTCTTCATCAATTTACGATATAGAAGTTAATATTAAATTTGAAAGCAGTTTGGACGGTTGTTGGGATCTCGCTATTCCAGTCATCTAGTATGTAATTGAAGCCGAAAATTAGGTTTATTCAATCTTATTTCGCGCCCATTTTTTACTAACTCGCGCCCAAACTAAAAGTACAATTTAAATTTTATGAAACGGGTAAATGTTGAACTCAATTTGGTATTAGTGCTCGATTATTAAATATTATGAAAACCATTACGTTATTGTTTGTGAATAATATTAAATTTTAACGACCATAATTTTTTTTGCATGAAAGATATCAGATAACTTACCACTTTGTACCGATGCGCCATCTTCCTCGACTTGCGACTGACGATGTTGACTGTTGTGCGACGAAAACGTTGCCGAAATACGATCTTGCTCAATTCCGTCTAAAGCTAAAGAAAACAATCAAAAATAACAATATTTACCGTTGATTTTACTCAGGTAATAACAACCATTAACTCACATAATGTTGCTTGGAATGTTTGGTTGATCGTATGGATATAAAGCTGAATTAATTTAAGCAATCAGCTAATGTGACAAAAAAGCAGGGTCTATGGGTATTTATTTCAAGATTCACCTTCGAGTTCTCTCAAAATTCTATCTTATTTCCAAATAGCATGTCATTCAAATAGCATGATAACAAACATGTCGGATTAGTCTAAGGTGCCGTCGTGTCTTATCAATCAGACGGTAGCGGTTCAGCTCACGTTGGTATTTTTTGCGTTTTCGGTAGTTTTTGTTCCATCAAATGCATACACATCAGCTCAAGGCGGGAAAGGCCACATAATAAGATTGACAGAGCACTAATTTTATGTGAATTATCAGTATTTATATTCGGAATAGGATTTTACACAATCATACTGAACATTTCCGTATGAATTGGCTTCATTGGTGAAAATAAAACGTATACCAAGGTAAATTGAACAAGACAGGGACCAAAATTTTACGAGGAGGCAAAAATTTGGAGTTTCTTACCAAAGGGAACCGAAAATGCCTCAAACTCTAGACCACCAGCGACACCAATTAGAAGCCAACAAGAAATGATCATGCTGTGGTATAATACCGAACGGTTTTCGAATTGTTCCATTCAAATCGGACGATCTCAACAAAATTGCGTAAACAGCATAGTAACTTTATGAAAACTTCGAGTAAAGTTTAAACTAAACATTTTCATTTTTATAGGTCGGGCACATTGCAAAATGTTTGTTACACATTGAAAACCTAACAGCTCCCCCCAACAGCTAGTTATCGCGTCTCAGTGAAACTAAAGTAATGTTTGGTGTGTATGTACAATACTTAAGTGATGATTCCTTTTGAAAAAATGTACCTCATTGAGTTACCGGAAACAGTAATAGTTTAGGCTTCAGTGACTATCTGAATAACGAGAAGCTGCGCCGTAACAACTTTGCTCAAATATTCAAGCAGAAGATGAAAAATTTCGACTTGACAAAAGCAGTGTGATAGCTACAGAATCAATTATATCTCTAACGTTATTACACACATCACAATTTATTTAAGTATTCCAAATAATTTTTGCTAATAGTAGCGAATTACTCGCGGTATTTGGTTTGTGGCACTCTTTGTATTTTTAAGCAGTACACGATATAATAAATATTTTCCCAATATTAAACTGCACGATAGGTAGATAAAAGCATTTTTGGGACTAAAATTCGTGTATACTTTACTGTTACGGTTTTCAAATGTTTAGTACCAAAAGTGTCAATATTGAACCGTGGGCTTGTCGTTTCTATTACAGGCGGATACTGTTGGCTTCATTTCGGTTTCGGTTTCAAAATAAGGCGCTAAACGTTTTCCGGTTATGAATTAAATAGAGCTTTTTTGTATCTTAGCACTGAACCGTCCAACTTGATTTAAGTTGCAACTTATAGAGCTATTATGCAATTAAGCTTAAGTTTACTAGCTACCCGTTGTGATGTAATGCGGCGATTACGTTATAAAGGACCCCCATGTGAAAGTTTTGTCCCCCAATGGTCTAGACCACACTATCCAGTGGTATACGGTATATGCCTACACCATAGAATGCAACAGATGGTGTACCAGACACCATCAACTTAATTATAGTGGCTAAATCTACCTATTGTTTATTGTGCTGACGGTGTCAAAGACACCATCCAAAAGCACATTATATAAGGCGTGTAAATAACGGCATGGTGTAGCTAACACCATATAAATTTTATGGTGTGGTCTACACCGTACTATTATCGACGCAACACTATTAATGTATACTATCTGAAAATACAATCACAAACACCATGGTGTCATAGACACCATATATTGGATGGTGGCAGAGACAATGAGGGTGGACAAAACTTTCACAGGGGGTCCTTTATAACGTAAACCATGCATAATTAGGTAATATCATGTTTTATAGTGACTAGTTAATAAATAACAGAGACGCTAGACTAAATGATCCAAGCGTAGCATCTAATACAGCGGAATCAGACAAAACGATGTGAATGTCATGTTTGCCGGTGCTATTTGAAGCCGGGTAGCTGTAAAGCATAGGTGTCGACAGTCCGTCGGGTTAGGGCAGGGGCGTAAAGCGTCGGCGGGGTGGGGGAGGGGGGAAGGATTCGGGGGGTTGGCGTACACCTCTTATCCCCTTTAGACCTCTTTAATTTTGTCAAATTTACCCCAATTGTAAATTTTTGCTAAAAGTTTCCACCCGTGCGGGGAAACCGAGGGTGGGTACGGCAGGGAATGGCTTGAGGCCGCATGTGCACTTTAAGGGGTACCTCTACTACCCCATATCGACACGTATGCTGTAAGGCATTATATAACGGGAATTTATAACATAATAGTTACCTAAACTTTTCGACTTTTACTGATTGTCATTCCATGCATTTAGCTAAATTAAGTCGTTCACTCCTATACATTCGGTTTTTGGTAATACCGAGAGTAGACAAGTGGTCCGTGGTGCACTCTTGTTATTCCAAGAGCCGTGATAGAGTGACCAATTTGTATCAGTATGCAGTTAAATAATGTGATTAACTCTTGTATTATGGTTCTTATCAGGAGAGCACAATGGCCATTCTTATACACTATTATAGCGCACGAAACACACTCCTTTTACCTACAACAAGAGCGAGTGCGACTCCATTATATACTCTCGGTACAACATTGTAAGTGTATTTAATACAGGTCGTTTTAAAATTACCATTATTAGTGTTGTTATTGGTATGATTTAGGAGATGCGATGCAACACCCGGCGCCGAAAAATTAGCAGCAACCATGCTTGGTCGATTCAAATGAAGTTTTAAACCTTGGAATTCGATTGCTTGCTTGTCTATCGGTATCTTCGGGTCAATTTTTGTTGAGCGCCTTCCTCCACTAGCGTTGCTACTTCGTGGTGGCGGAACAATTGACAGTCGAGAACGAATTTTCTGAAACACTTAAAGGTTCGTTAGCAATAAATTTTGATCTATAACGTACCGTTTCGCTGACTGTTAACTAAATAATCCAAAACGGCGTGTAAAATTTTTAAATTTTAATTTTCACTAAATATATAATTATGAGTTCTAACAGTATGATTTTACCGGTAATAAGATTCAATTTCGCACCACTTGCTACCATTCGTCATTGGAAACATGCTTGTTATAACAGGTGGAAATGCCTGAATTATACAAATTGTAGGTAATCAATGTGTTTTCATTACAAACTATAATAAAATTTTTCACCAATGCACACTCTACACAGTACCCATATATAAAATAGCTATCCGGTCACTCACTTAGACGCGTCTCCAAAGCCTGATGCCAGGACAGCAACAGGTATTCGGGAAAATACGACATTCCAGATTCCTACCAAGGTGGCTGCTGGTCGTTCCTGGCTGTATTCTAACCGGGGATTTGAAAAAATTTCAATCTCTCAAAATGAAATTCGAGTTGGGGTCCTCTCAGAGTGGCCACAAACAAGTCTATCGTACGTACACTAGCGTCACTGTTAGATAACATATATATTTATACTTAAGATGGGCTTTCTTTATTAAAAATGAGTGGCAAGTAACATCATAGTATAAGAAGCTAACCTTTTATTTTTACGTAAATATTTGTTTACAATATTGTGTTATATTATACTTAAAAGTGGATATTATACTTCAAATACAGAAAACGCTCTTGTAAATTGAATGTGTTCGATAGAATAATTCGATAGAATAATTCGAATAAAAGGTAAGGTAAGTTGGCAAATTAGACCCGTAATTTCGGGAAACGAATTGGCTTGGCTAAGGTTTGGGCTGGTCGGGCTGAGGCAGGAAGCGGTCTGGGACTACGCCATGGCTGGGCGGGGCTAATCAACTGAGCTCAGACTAGTGCTGGGACCTTACCGTGGAATGCTTCAGCTATGAGGACTTTGCTTGCAATTTCCGCTTCGTCCCGCTTTAAACAACTAACTACTTAGAACTGGCACGGACAAGGGGAATCCGACTGTTTAATTAAAACAAAGCGTCGCGATAGCCGTGAGTCGTTCCTGACGCAATGTGATTTCTGCCCATTTATTTGAACGTCAACGTGAAGAAATTCAACCAAGCGCGGGTAAAGGGCGGGACTAACTACGGATAAAATCGACGGCTTGTACGGCGATGTACGCTGGGAGGCCGTAGGCCAACTAATGTAACGAGTCTGTAATTGTACTTAGCGGATGTCCTTAACCTAGAATATGGAATACCTTTGCTTATAAACTGTATTACAATTTGTGTAGTTGCCTTGTAATCATAATCATGAACTGTCATAATTATGTCGTATCATATCGATAGCTTTTTCGGTAGTAGTAAATGAAAATAGGGTTGAATGATGATGTAAGCGATGCTTATAATTAGTATTTCTGAACTACTAACAATACTGTCATTTGCAACCACGACCCATGGAACACTGTACACACTAGGGCTGTAACGAAGGGAGCATACAAATTGGCACAGCAATCAGATTATATTTGAGCAAGCTCATTAAAGTATTTTTATCTGAAAATCGTCCATACTTGCTTGGCATGCTCTGCAGTTAAAGGCCGCGCAGTATTATCAAATCAGCTGAATTAGCATACAAAACCATGGATCGTGTCAAACTCTACAACCTAGCAACCATTGCAATTAAATAATCACATTGACAATGTCATTTAAGGCTAAAAGTGCCCACCTCAATGGTGAGAGCTCTCTTCTAAAATTTTTTCAGTCTACGCTTTTGATTATTTTATTCAAACTCACTCGTGAAATCGATGCTTCATCGTCTCGTTAAGATTTAAGGCCAAATTAAAATAAATGTGTTGCTATGCGTCACAACTGTTTATCTCAGATTGTATAGTAACGTATCAATGTGTCGGTCCTTAAAAGTTCTTGAGTCCCTAAGGTTGAGCTACAGTCAGAAATATTACTGTTGCTTTAAACGCAATAAATTGCGAGTCTGCGGATCGGAATATAGTCCCTTGAACCAGAAGAAAATTGAAAGTAGCGAAATTTTTACATATCTCAACTGCAACTACCATTGTCACTCGAGTAAAGATTCTACTTCGAAGTATCTGACATTTTCAATTATGTAGCAATTCAGGTTCGAAGCCACCATCGTTGAAATTCTTAGCTGTGATCCTAAACAAAAGAACTGGTCTTCCGAGACTTAACCTTCGAGGTCATGCCGCTCTGACTGAGAGCCCTGTGTGTCTTTCTGGTCTTGAAACTAGAGAGCCAGAACAGAAGCCGTGTTCAAAATTTAAACCGAGAGTAGCTGGACCAAGTATCGATGCCCAATTTACCATGAGAACCAATTGCTGAAATATAAACCGACAAGCAATACAGGTTCGAATGAAATGCAGGTACATTAAGACTTCGGTGATATAAGAAAATATAAACCATTCCAACTGGTATGCCATATCCGCAAGGTAAACTGTGTGTGCTATGGCATCTGAGGTGAATTAATTAAAGGTTACAAATAAACACATGCCAAGTTAATCAATTTTAGTGTGGTTTTAACATGACATAAATGAGTAGCATCGCGCTTATATTGACCATACTAGAAGCCGATTATGTTCTACATTCATCAAACCACAGCTTGGCATTACGCAGACTCTCCGGTGGAAATGCGTAAATTCTCCGTGATTCAATTACTGTCAGTATTTTGAATAATAATGTTCATTTACCTAACTGGCCTAAAACACTTAAATATCTCGTGGGATGACCATCAACAGGCGTTAGTATAATCGGCTTTTGGTATACTTATATCATCTCTCTTTGTGCCAATACAGTCTAACCGATCGTAGTCAACTTGAACAGAATAAATGGGGGCACACTTTGAACATGGAGGTTTGGTATAAAATCTAAGAAACCGGAAAGCTTTTGAATAATGATGTATAGTGAAGTGGAATGGGTTAAACAAGTTTTATAGTTTCTCATTTAGGCTTCCTTTAGGTAAGGATAGGGAACGATGAGTCGACATTATTACCAATGCCATACATGCTGACGCTCCGAGGTTTCAATGGCGGTAGCCAGGACTGGCGGCAGGTAGGTCGTCTCTGGGAAGGGATAAAGACCGAAATGGAGCGCTGAATAATGTTGAACACCCCGCCCCGTCAACCACTCATTTTTGCCGATCTTAGCCCTATTTTGCTAATTTCCACAAAATTTTTACCAAATTGTGCTAAAAATTTTTGTTAACAGGGGTAGACCAGGGCCTGGAGAGCAGGAGAAACCGGTCCCATACCTCTCAAGAGGTAGCTCCTCTAAACCCCGTTTCAGCATGCTATGTCATATACATAGGCTTAGGGGTCGACTATCCCTCGAGGAAGCCTATGACTTATACCAAATAATAAATACGTGTGCAACCGAAAAGGGCCAGGCTGGAAACCATGCCAAAGCCCGCCTGCGGCTTACCAAGCTAATCGGATGCTTGTGACTAAGCATCGCTTCTTCCTTGAGAGTCAAAGAATTCGGTTTCTTATGGGCACCGTTTCCAGAGAGCCGACGGTGCAGCTAGGCAACCTATCTTTGCTAGTGGAGCAGGTTTTTGTTTTGATTAGTCCAATTTGAAAATTCCGACCCCTAGTATATTTATACCTAAACAGAATTGTTCGCTATTATTAAGAGTAGTTCAGGAATTTTTTTGCTATGTATTGTTAAATCAGTTTAAAGATGCTTAACAACTAACATTATGTAAAATTCTTAGAATTTGTGTACCACAAAGCTCACCCTCGGAATGCATAATACTGTTTCGGGACTAGCAAATTCGATGCATAGCAGCCTTGCAAGCGTTCCAAGTATATATTTTCGCATCCAAAACGGTATTGGATCAGGGTCGTAACCAGATCCTTTGAAATGCAATCGAAGCGTGACGACGTTCATAAACGTTGCAGCACATACAATAAAAAGTGAAACGCAGTAGTAGATTGCTAAAATATAAATCTCATAATCACTCACAATATTCTAGTGCGCTAGTAAACTTAATCTGCGGCCATCGGTTATTCTATTTTGTTATTGTGAAAAAAATTGCGTTATCGAACTCTGTTTATCCAAGCAAAAATTAAGTATTTTTTCTGAACGAAATTTTATCGCTTTTGAATTGAAAAGGGCTATGTTTGTGAACAATAAACCGCATACTCGAGGACACCCTCGTTTATACCGCTGCTTTTACACTGAATTTGTTGTCGAACTGAGGCGAATCCTAATTGAAGATCACCAATTGCCATGGAACTTGTATTGGTTGATTTTAATCCAGAAAGTCCGGGCTAGCAATTAATCGAATCGCCGTTCTTAATTGTTCCATAACAATCTATGTAGATTCGGCATCGGGTTTTGCAAAATAGGATAGTCAGTGGGCGCAGGTTAAGTTTAGTCGCTCACAGTTTAAAATATTCATTACCAGTGCTTCTCTTTGAATATTAGTTGCAAATATCTGATATTGAAAATGATATAAAGCATAGGAGACCAAAAACATTCGTCCGCGTAGGGGGTCTAGATGGTGTCGAAGTGGGAACGGTCTGCGCGACGGGTGGGCGTAGGCCTGAATGATAACTCAAAATTTAACCCAATCAGTTTTTCAGCTTAATGTTATCCAATTTTCCCTTGTAAATTTGCTCCTAGTAGCTAAAATTGGCCTACTACATCGCCGAATAGGCGGAATAAAGAGGGATTCGACCTCGAAGTTAGTCTGTACTCTCTTGTCGGCGGCTAGATCGGCGAAATTTCAACTACATTAATAACTGTAGTTTAATATTTTTTGAATTTGACAAAACAAAAAGACGAAAAATATGAAGAAAAATTTCGGAATCCTAGGTGTCAGAACGGATCACTTCAAGTTTTCCCTACAACAGAGCAATGTGGGCAAAATTGACACTAGTACCATAGGGCCAAAATGTAATAAAATTCGAAAAAAATTTAGTTGTTGTGGGTAAGCTTAAGCTTAGGATTAGGCTTAAGCTAAGACAAATGCTCAGGCTTATGACTTTGCCTTTGGCTTAGCGGGACTAAGCGTTATACGATTATTCTACGGGAAAAGTTGAAATGATATGCTAGTGGGGGACATTATATGGTTCTTCCCAACTAATTTTAGGCCTTTAACGTATTAAATTTGCGAAAATACTAAGATATATAATTAAATCCACAGCTTTATAGAAAAAAATAATAACTCAAAATAATGTTTTCTAACAAACATTATCTCCTTAGTTGTGACTTTTACTACATTTGGACCGTCTTATCCTATTTCCATGCGTTTCTGAATAATATCTTGTTGAGGTTAGTATGTCGCTGTTTCGTCACGTTGCTATGCCTGAGGACTTCTTATGCAACGTTTCAACTTTCGTTTTTCATTTTTCTGTTTTTTTTCAAACAACATTAATGAGCCCCATACTAATTCCGGAAAGTATGAGGGTTGTAGGTATAATATTCTCCACGAACCGAGTAATACAGTGTTTCACCACTTTCCATATAATTCTCTATGAATGGAGTAATACAATTATATATACGTTCATTTGCATTTTTCTCTTAGCAAGCATGAATGAGACACTTCAAATCAGAATCATTTACGACTTGCCTGAAATGCCTAAAAGCAACACTCAATGCATACAAATAATATAGAGCTTTGTGGACTTATTGTGAACTATAAAGGTGTACAAATGAATTACAGGCCTGGTTGCTCCCGAAATACTTTATAAACGTAACTCACAAGTTCAACCTATCATTTGTTACTTACTTAAGCTTACGAGGCTTTGTTTTTTACAGTCTGAAAGTCTCAATTTAAATAATTCTGTTCACATTATAACATATCAAACTTTAGATAACTAACTTATTAATATGTATTAGTATTGGGCATAGCCGACTCCAGGATTTTTGAAAGGGGGTGTCCTGTGATAATGATGCCACGAATCAGAAGCTACAGACAGAATTCTAGTGACAAGCATTAACTGTTCGATGTTTATTTATCATTTTGTGCTTTATTTCAGACTACTACCTTAAGTGCACGAGGTATATAATACAAATTACATCTGTCCATCTTCACATATTTTGCTATAATGAGCGGACGTCCACCACCGTCTAAACAACTCAAGCTATATAAATTTGTTGGTCAAAAACAGCCGAATCCTGAACCAGAATCGTCGACTTCCGAACCAGCAACTGTTGAATCAGAATTTCTAGAAAAAGAGATAGGAAACTCAGGCTCTGGAAATCAATCAGTAACAGGAGACGCTACCTCAGTTGGCCCAGAGCATCCAAGATAGTGAATGATATTGGACTTCATATCGATATGATTCCGATTCTGAAAGTCTTTCTACAGGGTGTCCCATAACGCAACGACTAAAGTGACTCAGCACGCTAACAACAAACATATCTAAATGGATTTTGGTATGCACGTACTCTCATATACAACCTAGGATTTTCATAAATAACACACCCTAATTCACGAGTCCACTTTAGGTGTGTACGCCTGGATTTCTCTTTTGGTAAGTCAGTTCAAAATAGTAAAAGCGATGAACGCGGAAAAATCGCATATTTTCCCATATGTGCTCGTACACGAGATTTGCGATGCCGCAACGCGTAAAGGGCTGTTCGCGATCACCATTTTGCGATTTAGTATGCATTCTACTGACCGTGTATAAATTAAAACGCGATTACCAATCACGTTTTTCTCATATGTTATAATACACAAATAGACCATGAACATTGTTGCCCGATTCAGAATATCATTGGATGAACACGGGCAAACATGCGAAATGGCAAATGTGCGAGAATACAAATTCCATTCGTACATCGCAGAACCCAGATTCGCGTTCACAAAAACGCGATCACCAATGGCAAAAATGTAAACGCGTATTTCTGCGCGAATCAATTCATGATTTTGACAGAAGAACGACCTTGGCGTACACACCTAAAGTGGACTCATGTATTGTTCAGGATTGCGTTGGGCAACCAGTGCCTATCAGCTAAATGATGATGATTTTCTGATCAGAATGCTATAAATGAGACAAACTGTGAAACGTTTTCGCACAGTTTCAATAAATACAGTACATTACCACGAATGCAATCACTACCTGCGTTACAGTATCAGACTTTTTTGATATACGTAGATATTTATAATACGTTCGGTATTTTAGCTGGGCATTTGCTTACCGAGCTGCTTAACATGTAATAAAATAACTAGATATTAACAGCCACAAGATATGAATTAGAAACGATTATTAATTGTTTTGGAAGCCTGGATTCCCCCGTTTACCGTGGACATATACAAAAGTAGGGTAAAACGACTATTCGGACCATAAGTTTGCAATTATGTTGTAGATTATAGGTGTGCATGAAAGTTAGAAAAATATAAAAAAATTGTAGAAAATTATGACTTACTAATAATTGCTAAAATTTAAACCGCTCCGCAGATCTCTCCCTCCACCTCGTCGAAGCTATCTATCTCACTAAATCGACGGAACTCGCGCACCTATGAATAAAGTACAAATTGATCTTCTAAGGCGGTTGTATTTAATTCAAGAATCAGTATATTTTCATGAATTTAGGGCCAATTTCGAAACCAAGACGCAAGCTGTTCAAAAATAGTTTTAGACTAAATTTAAATCCAACAATGTTATACTGCTGTGTCTTAAGACCAACAAAATTTATGGACAACATAATTTTAACTGAAAAGAAATGTCACATTATTTTTGTCATTGCGTGTTGTTCAGCCTTCGGCGTTTTGTAACATTTTAATTTTTTCTAAACATAATTAACGGTTGGGAACATTATTCAAATACCTGTAGACGGATGTTAAAACTAACCAATAAGTGGGACAGCTTCCGATGTCGGTGGCATGCTTTCGTTGATCGTTTTCAAAAATACTCCCATGCTTAGCATCGTTGTAATACACATTGTCACTTTTTCACCAGTTTCTGCCGGGATATAAAATCCCAATAGTGCCATCGATGAGATCAATGCGCAAGGTAAAATCTGATGATCAAATACATAACAACTTAATCAAACATAATACTTTCTGTGTTTACTTTTTTCATTAACATGAACCATTTAATTATTTCTAAGTACAGCCTGGAGCTCAGGCGTTTCCTCGAAGATAATTTTAATATTTGAAAAATTATTAAATTCGCATTCGTGTACAAGTACTTAAATCCATGAACCCGTGTTGTATTAATATATAGTGTCTAACGTGTAGTAAATCGAAAATAATCCCGCTACATCTCAAGTACGGCTCTCCGAGTAATTATTTTTCAAGATGTGAATCTGAGGGCTGTAGTGTTCTTTGGTTAAATAGGATCAACTTAGTGTAGAGGGTTCAGAAAGTAGCACCCCTTGGGATTTGGGCTCAGACTTAGTCTAATGATAATATAAGGACTTAATCAAAGTAAAATGTTCGTTTTAGGCTTACTGTATTAAGCACTGCACAGCCACTTTGCTCTCACGCGAGCAGGTAAGCTAAGATTCCCTTGGGAATCTTGACAAGAATCAGCATTGGTTTTGCTTTGCTTCAAACAAAGTTTTTCGCCAACTCAAATGTTACTAAGAAGTTTCCTCTAAGAGTACGCGCAATATACAGCTCTGTCCTATATATATATATATATAAATCCGGTGGTATGTTCTATATTTTATTGCTAACTAGGTATAGATGTGAGAACGGGACGAAATTTTTCAGCCTTCCCGGCTCTATAAGAATCGAAATTGACCCAGAACTGCAATATTTCTGGCCAGCCCGTTGAAAATAGAGCCCGGCCTGGCCCAGGCCCGTTTGTAACCGGCACTTCGGGCCCAGTCAACTAGCCCGGTCGGCAGGCCGAACCGAAATTCCCACCTCTACTAGGTTAGAAATTACAGATCTGGCTGTATCTACCTGTGTAGGTTTTAACCCATTCCTTCTTATACCAAACCGTATTTTGCGTAATCTTGGACAAACTTTTGCTCTAATCGAAGATTGAAACTGGTCTCGTGTTACTAGTCGCTATGCTATATAGTGGTTGTTTCTCGGTAGCTAACGGAAAACAACGCTCGTGTAACCGCGCACAGACCGACAACATCGAAAATTAGCTCGCCATGAAATGTACACTGCGATAAATATGTCAATTTACTAAGCAGAGAATAAAACAGCACACAAGGTGTTATCGACACATTATTAATAGAGCACTAATTTTTATATTATTTATATAATATTTAGCTTCAGAATAGAGTTTTAATAAAGAATCAAACCCATTTTTGTATTAATTGGTGCCTTACGTGTGTCAGAAAAAATTGCGAGGTAAATAAAACCATGAAGAGCCCGAAATTTTGGGAGTGGTCACAAACAAAGAGCACCCAACAAGGAAGCGCAAATGGAACCGAAAATGACACAAATTCCATAATGCCAACCTGTCCACTTAAGAATTCAGTAATAAATCCTTTTGATGTAAATTATCAAATATCCTATAATCTTTTTATATTGTAATGATTAAATTAAATGTAGTTAAGTGTAGCAAAATTTCTCTTAAATAATACAAATCTATCTATTTCAGCGAATCGCCTTATATTTTGCGATATAATATTGCTCGTTAAGTACTCTTACACATAGATAATATTTGTTAAATTTAGCTATGTGTCTAACGCATAACGGTCGTCTCATTTTATCGCCCCAATAACCCGAAACTGGTCAGGTTCGAATTTATAGCGATAATTTGGTTCCATCTAAATTAAATCGACGAGGCGGTTCAGAAAATATCCATTAATGCCATATTTATAAGAAACATTTTCTCGATTTTTGGGGCGCCAATGTCCCCTGTTTGTACCTAATGTATGAGACAACATAAAGGAGGCGTAAAATGAAAGAGGGAATGAGGTGGAAATTGGTGGCGTCGTGCTATACCCGTGTATATCGTGATGACCAGAAGTGCCATACTGTTCTCAAGAAGCCATCATAAACTCCTTGTAATATCAAGAGTCCAGACAAATTTTGTAAAAGACTATAACACTTGGACACACTCCTCTATTATGCGGTTTATGCTGATGTGGTTATTCTACATTTGTCCCACCCCCGTATTATTAATTCGTAAATGGTTGTTCAGCATTTGTTAAAAATCGCTCTGCATATGAAGGTTTTGCACGGCGGTACAATGAAAAAGCTAAAGTACAGAATCACACGTTTTGGCAGGATAGAGTAAGACTGTACTATATTTAGTCCTGTCGACGGTCTATTTTGAGGCCTATCAGTAAACATTGCTGCATGTTAGTATACAATAATAAATATATATGTTATATGGATACATATGAAAATATAGTATTGTATAGGGTATAAAATGGTTGCATGTTGGCTTTAGGCGATTATTTATGCGTCAAAAAATTCCAGTAGTGTGGCATACTTCATTTGATATACAGCAGTAAATGCATTCGACTACGTGGAGCTGACCGACGGCCCTAACTGATGACCAACGGCTTTTGCTCCTGTCAACGGTAGCTATTTATTAACGGTCGGCCTACGGATTTTCGGTCGTTGGCAGTCGGAAACTTTTGCCGGTCGGAGGCAGTAAAGGGCAGTACCCCGAAGGGGCTTTTGGGGCATAGTCTCTATGCTCCCCTTCCCCCAAGGTTCCTAATGTGATAGCAGCTATCAAGTCTCGAATAACCGACCAAATTAAAACAGCTATAAATAGGAGTCGTTACAAGTGTTTAAGGCAGCAGTAGAAGTCGTTGCTGATTGCTCCTCCTGCTCTAATATGATAGGTTGTTGGCGATTTGATAACTGCTACCACCCAAAGTGCAATGATCAGTGTGACAAAGTGTCATAATCTTGTACAAATTTTTTAATATACTCTTGGTTATATTAACTCAATTATTTACCTGATTAAATACATAGTAGAGCGGACGTCGTCGCAAATGTATTGATATAATTATTACCGGCCAATCTTCATTTGGGCAACACGAAAACCGTCGAATAGTTAACTTTTGCTAAAAAATTCGACTTATAAAAATTAATATATTTAAATTATATTTCTGAGTACATACCATTTCTTAGAATAATTTTATTTTACTATGCCGCCACATATGATATATTATTGGTTTTGAAAAATATTTTTTGTGTGAGTTGCTCACGCAGTTTTCTTCCAGCTAAGTAATCGATAAGACAGCGGAGTTATACGATCTACTCTGCCATGGCCACTGTATATACTGTCAAACTAATTGAATTGTTGTTGTAAATTTATAGACAGAAAAGCAACACAGTGAAAACTACACGCAGGTGTTAAGATTACTCGAAATTCTGCCAACAAGTTGAACATTAACTAATTTTATTTAAATATCAAGCATAAAATCTCAATGGTTTTGAGACTGAGATGACCTCTCGTCGCTCTTTTGCAATATCATTTAAGTGAGCGACTAAAACTCATCGAAGACGGCTCTGCTAAAAAGAGTGACTCTCATCAGGTTTTGATTGATTTTGCCCGCGGTATGTCGTAGTGGTTGTCGATCCTAACCCTTTTCCCAGGTTTACGACCCGGGTCATAAGCAAAACAGCCCTGCCGATGGGTTTGGACCACAAGTTTACACCCCCCATGTTCTTGGCAACTAATTATTTATCCGATTATAATATTATAGGCACTACGCTGTATTTCATTTCATCTCTATGCTACAGCAAGCGACTTGACGGCTTTTGATCACTACGTGCATGCGTTTGGTACTGTGCGAATGCTTTAAAACAGAAAAGGATCTGATCTACTGCGGTTGGTTATTTAAATCATCGGCATTAGATGATCGAGTGTGGCATATACAAAACGTGTACAGTTTATAATACGGTATTATTCTTTACTACGATTACCTTAGAATAGCACGGTATAATTTTAGTAACACTGCAGACCTACCGTCAGTTTAAGTATTTCAAATTCTCCATTTGGCATCAAGTTAGACAAGTCGCCTTCTTCCGTGACCAAAGCCAGATTAATTTCAGAGCCACCATAGCTCCATGATGAGAATAGAAGCTGGCATACCTGAGAAATAAATATATGATTACGAAAAAATTTATATTTGAAATTTGTCTATATTAAAATTGTGCGTTTTCACAGCTGTTTTTAAGATACGTGGGTTTATGGGATAGACTGTTTTGGCGGATACAGAGTTGCAGGCGGCAGGAGGAGGAGCTGTAGTTGTAGTGCGGCAAGATGGTAAATGATACTTTTGCCAATTTCTACAATCTGCTCATAATGTTCTTTATCTTCCTCAATTTTCCTCATAATTTTGCGGCATGCGCGGGGGTAAGGGAAGTCTGGCTGGTGAGGCGTGGAGTCATAGGGGGAGAGGGTAAATATGGCTTAGGGAGGTTCGCCATTTAGTGGAAGTTAGCCTGTCCTTCCACACGACTGTATGGACACCTGTAAGCCGTATTTTATTAACAAACTTGTTTATAATTTTTTAGGCTAGCGTTAAAGTTTGTTGTAAAAATTGCTCTGTATTACATATCAATGCGCTAAATAAACTTCATCAACACATTTAGCGTGGATATTGATTTTGTGAAAACCTATTAGTTGATAACCATAAACTGAGCGCCACACGGAGTTAACAGCAACATTACGTATAAATATTCGTTCATCACTTCTGTAAAACATTGTCTGTTACCAAACAGTATGAAAACTGCAAGAGCATATATTTACGTCACTTGCTAAGAACAGTTTACAATAACTTTTTATCACTGGTTGTAACTCCGAGATTGCTAAATAATGTTTCAGCACTAAATCGAATATTGCTGTTAATAGTATGTGGGCGATTATACATAAAATGTGGAATGTTTTATCATGTCAGTCTATTCTGAACCTATATATAGATACACTATTTCATATAAATAACTAGAATTTTAAATCCTAATGATTCGGTGTAATAGTTTACCGAGTACTTGCTCACACATAAACGTGCAAACATAATCATTGTGTTATGGATGCAACTGCCTTGTTATGAGTCAAATTAAACTTTGTCTGAGCCAAGGTTTACTCGCTTTCTGAACGCGGAAAGCAATGCACACTACACTAAAACTCTTCTTAGGGGGTTTAATGATGTGGGTCGTCAAATTTAGTTCTTTCCCTCGAATAAAACGGATAAGTTTTGCTTAAACTTAAATTGAAAAGTTACAGTTGTTGTAACTTTGCTGATATGACATAAAACTATGGAACAACTATGTCACAAGTTAGTTGTGGGACCGTCAGTTACAGTGCAGTCGGTGAGTTGTATGCACAGTAGGTAATTCGCTGAGACTCGTGATATTGAACCCTTCTGAATTCATGATAGCCGTTGGTAATTATCCGACTGCAAGGCAACTGCATGCTCAGCTATTCTGTATACACATAGGTAACCATAAGGGTTAGATATTTACCAACCTTGCTATCCCCATTTTTACTTCGCGCTGAGAAAATTAGCAAATTATTGTGAAAAATTGATAATAATTTGTCAAAATTTTAGCTTAAATTGCGCAAAATTTGAAAAATTAGAAAAATTTAAAAAATTGGGAAGACTTTTTAAATCGAAAAAATTATGAGTTATAAAAATTTCGACAATGCACCTTCTATTCGTACACGTACAGCCACCCAAGACAAAAACTTCCACCCAGCTTACGGCCATACCTATTCGGCGAATCTGGTGTTACACATATTTATTATTTTGGAAGATCTCAATATATCAAAAACTATGTAATGTGGTAAATATAAAAGACAGTCTATATCAGTATATTTGCGTTTATATAAAAGTTCGTCTAACCTGGTCATCGAACGGATAAAATCGGACGTTGATGTGACACGAACTGCGGAATATCGCATTAACAAGCCAGGTCACATTGCCGAGTTCATTAGTGTATACATCGGTGCTTACCATAACTTCTTTGAACTCGGGATCGGCACTGAAAACGGGAATTATTATATATAATAGTAATAATACTAATAATCGATCGGATGATCATAAAATTAAAAGGCGAAATAAAATAACTGTTTGGTACAAACAATCCTTTTTATTACACAACTTCAACTCTCAAAGCAATATAAGAAATTAAGCTGGAGTTCTTCGATAATAGTGCTGTACCCTCAAATTTACTATGTGCGATGTTGAACGTTGGTAAAAGTAATAATCTCATTGTTGACAGGATCTGTTCGGGTTCTTCATATTGCGTTGCTTTACGTCTGGTCAAACAAATCTGAACCGCTTCCAATGCGATACATTCGACTGTTTGAACAGACTCCAATGTTCGCTTTAGTAAAGGTTACGGGTATGTTTTGCAAATTTATGCTTATATTGAACACAGCGACAAAAATTGTAAACATTATTAAAGCTAGAAATATATCGTAGTAGTGCTCAAAAATTTTCAAATTTATGTTTAGTGGTTCGTTGCATTTTGTTATATGTTTGATTCAATTCTTTGAATTTTGTGCTTAGGATTAAAATTTCGTCCAGGTTTTGCAAAATTGCTTAATTTGTTGAAATTAAATTAATCAGAATTTGTAAAAAATCATATATGTTGTATATTATATCATAGAGTGAATGCATGGCTACCTTGTCCATTACGTTAGAACTGAAGTACTGTCGTTGGATTTCTGGGAGTTTAAATGGTCATTGAGCCGAGTTCGGAGGGTCGACATGATCACTAAACATGGAGTGGCCACAATTTACCGTTTACCGTCGGTTTGCGAGTTTATAATATTACTTAACGTAATAGAATATCCACTACTGAAAAATACCCAAAATAAATCTTTGATAAAATGGAATTAGTGACTAATTCTATATTTAGTTTACAAGTTTATTTAGTATATATAACAGTTTATTTAAATGAAAACACAACTGAGCGATGCGGCTGTCTCACTTGTTGGTAAGTATAATATCGGGACGCCACACTTCGACTGCGGGTAAATGCATCAGCTTGATTCCGTCGTACTGTGACGCATTCCATGTTAGCGATGGATCTTTCCAGTTCTGAAAGCAATTACTACAGAAATTATGGCAAAATTAAAATTGATTATTATATTAGTAATAGGTGTAAATAGTTCTATTTGAGAAGTATGCAGATTTCTGTGCCGTAGCCTGTAGGGAATGAAGGACGTCTCTTAAACAAACGCAACACTGTTATTTGTTGAAAATTTAAGATGGGTTAGTATTGTGATGAATTCAAAAGTTTATAGTATAATTTTAAACCAGAATTTGCGGTAGAGCCCAAATCGTAGTGTTCATAAGCCATTTATAAATATATCAATACATTGCTTTAGAATGTCGTCTTTGCGTTAGCAGATGATTAAGGACAGAATGGCCGTGATATGTTACAAGGATTAAGAAAATTAGTATTTTTTCAATAATAAACTTTGTGGATTTCAACGCTTCAGATAATTATTTATTTGATGTATGTTGTAGCCAATTTAATTGAAAATTAATACACTTTTCAGGAAGACAGCAAAGAGATGACAAAGGGAAACTTTTTGCAGAAACTGCAGCCACTCAACGTATGATTGCACTGACCACAATTTTGAGCAGCATGCTGCTCTACTGCACAAGTCTATAATTTTTACACAAGTGGCAGTTGCGGCAAGCTCGATTACCTTAAAACCATTAATTATAGATATTATACCAGACGGTTAATAACAAGACTGACTCTGATGTGCAAACCATGTTGCAGCCTAACAGCGCACAAATTGAAGTCTTCTTCATAAACCATACTTCTCGCCTATCCTGGTTCTAAAATATCCACTGAATTAACAATGTATAATAAAACTTATATTATATTGATAGACTTATATTACTGAGCCAACAAAAATAGAACCTGTAGAGAGCAACCATCTGCATATAATACCGTAAAGCGATAGCTTGCGTCCTATTTTTAAGTTTGTATGTTATTAAAGTTGGAATTGTACTAAATTTTTAGACCCAGCTATGAAAGAGATTCCGAATTGCCAGGTATCCCGGTTCCTAGTCTTTCGCATACAACTTACTATATTAAGCCAACAGCTTGATGTCAGAAATTGATTCTTTTCGTCCTGAAAAAGTCATTTTCACATCATTATTTAATGATATAAAGCCGTGTCATACAACAACATTCAGTCGTATGCCACGGTTTGTGTCGTCTTGAAAATAGTAGTATTGCTGCAGGCTACAAGCCGGCTGCTCGATATATTAATTAGGTTATAAAAGGGTGATAAAATTAGACACTAACGTATACTGTATATCATATATGCTGACTCTCCGAAGTCTCAGGGGTAGCAGGGGTCTGCGGGGGAGATAGGGATGAGGTCACCTGGGAAGAGTAGGGATGCCGGCGAGGGGGTAAAGATGTTCGTTGGGAAGTCCTCCAGAGGGTGCTGATAAATGATGATGACGTACCCGCAGGACCTTTTTCATTTTTGCCAATTTTAACCCAAATTTTACCTATTACCCTATTTTTGCCACTTTATGCTAAAATTTTGTAATTTTACGCGCCCTATCGGTGCGAGAGGGGTGGGCTAGGTGTGTTGTTTCCGAGCACCAGGGGGTTCGGTAATACCATCAAGGAATAAACCAGGGTCTCGGGAGGGGTGCGAGGCCTCAGGGGTAGAACCTCCCTGAACCACTACATTGGGAAGTATGCTATACAGGACTGCAATCTAACGCTTAAAAGCCCAACAAGATTAATTACATATAATCTCCAGGAAAGTTATCTTATTATTGCCTATTTTAAATATAAATTTTTTACAACAGTTCTGGAATTTAAAAAATTAACCTTGGCAATATATCAAAGCTTAATCGCTGTATATTTAACGTACAACAAAAATTTTACATGTCTATGCGAAACGAATGTGTTCGAACTGCTTCGAATAAGACTTCTAAATTATTGCTAGCTATACCATTACTGTTACATATTTAAGTATCCAATCACTAATGTTTAAAATTCATCCGATGAATTTGCCTTGCATAATACAAAACATTAAATTGGAAAAACCCATTTCTACCTTTAGGTTATGCACTCATAATCAAACATGCTCATGTTGGTTGTAGGTAATGATATTTGAGCATCAGAGGATTAATTATAGACTGGGCTAGCTATCGCCTTAATATGTCAAGCCTCCATGGGATGGGAAATTAGAACAAGTATTTAAATCGTAAATAGAATTCAGTTAATTAATGAACATAGCCACTGCTACCACTATTTACTCGTTGACTACATATCAGGCATTGCATCAGTTACTGAGCCGAACAGATGTCATACATAAAAATATAAAACAATGTGGATATTGATAACCCAACGGTTATTGCGAAATATTTAATAGAAATCATTACATAATAGCTACTAGCTAGATCATCACACATTAATAGCTTCTAGCTATATCATTACAGTTTTATATACATTCGAATACTGACCATCTGCTACGGTGTAATAATTCATTAATAGCTACTAGCTCGATCATTACAGTTATATATACATTTGAATACTGAACATCTGCTGCGGCGTAATAATGCATTAATAGCTACTAGCTCGATCATTACAGTTATATATACATTCGAATACTGAACATCTGCTACGACGTAATAATACATTAATAGCTACTAGCACGATCATTACAGTTATATATACATTCGAATACTGAACATCTGCTACGGGGTGATAATACATTAATAGCTACTAGCTCGATCATTACAGTTATATATACATTCGAATACTGAACATCTGCTACGGCGTAATAATGCATTAATAGCTACTAGCTAGATCATTACAGTTACATATACATTCGAATACTGAACATCTGCTACGACGTAATATTACATTAATAGCTACTAACTAGATCATAACAGTTATATATGCATTCGTATACTGAACATCTGCTACAGTGTAATAATATATTAATAGCTACTAGCTCGATTATTACAGTTATATATACATTCGAATAATGAACATCAGCTACGGTGTAATAATACATTAATAGCTACTCGCTCGATCATTACAGTTATATATACATTTGAATACTGAACATCTGCTACGGCGTAATAATGCATTAATAGCTACTAGGTCGATCATTACAGTTATATATGCATTCGAATACTGAACATCTGCTACGACGTAATAATACATTAATAGCTACTAGCTCTATCATTACAGTTATATATACATTGGAATACTGATCATCTGCTACGACGTAATAGTACATTAATAGCTACTAGCTCTATCATTACAGTTATATATACATTGGAATACTGAACATAAGCTACGGCGGCAAAGAAAATGTTGACCACAATAACGTTAATACAAAAATAAATATAAAACAGTTTATTGTTACCACATCGACGACAGAATGAAGCGAGAAACCGAATGTAACGTTTGTGATGTCATGGCCATACACTGACGGTCGTACGTATTTCGTATAGTTATCCATTAGATAATGATAGAGTCGACTTTCATAGTCATCGCCGACTGTCGTTCCTAGAAACCCCAACAATATGTATAAAATATATAAGTACGCAGTATCTAAATATACAGTGAGACAAGAAGCTTTAGTTCAACATCAAATCAAGTAACTACTGTAAAATATGGCCTCCCATATGTAAAAATTATTGCTAGAATTGATTACAGTTTTCGAATCAATTATACTCAATTCCTGTGGAGAAACCATTTAGCTGGTATTAAATAGGGATAGAACTGGTTCTGTTGTTTTTGCAGTTTATTGCGCCTTAACTCGTTTCTAACCAAAGAAGTTTAGTAGAATTGAATTGGCTAGAACCGATTGGAGTGACGAGTAGCATTAATTCTGGTTGTGAGTAGAAAAATTCCGCCAGCAGAAGTACTCCTACATATAACTAAATTTGACTCTGTTCAAATTTATATTGGTGCCAAAACGAACGAATCAAATTTGTTCCTTTGCGAGTAAAATTTATTACACTGCCATCAATTCAACAGATATTGATTAATTAAAGTCTACTAGATTTATTTCAGGCTAGTTGCAATTCTGTAGATTTCATTCTAGCAAAATATACGGTTGAATAAAATGTAGTGTTTTGCGCTGCGGCAAAATTACGGTTTTCCCAAGAAAATTGCGCATACAATAAAAACATATGCTAAAAGGATATGACTCAAACATTGCTTGAAGACAAAGTTATAGTTAATAGAGACACAAGATGCAAGACCAAACGTATTAAAATTAAAATTTAATCTGTTCCCGTGGATTTGTTTTCTATCACTGGGCTTAGAAAACTGTCTCCGCATCGATGAGCAGATGTCGCTGTAAACTGTGCCTCAAATTCAAAGCACTACCTTAATCGATGTCATAGCATATTTTCGTCGTGGTACTATGTTTTAAAACTAGGGTGTAAAGTCCTACATTCAAAAGCCCCTAATGTTTTCGTGATGACCGTACCACTGAACACTGAAAAATTGGCAACTTCACTTTGACTGTTTTAAGGATTGCTAATCGGTTTCTATCGCGTCTAAAGCTTATTGATCGCTTGATAGATCTTTGTTTTTTTATGTTTAGACAGAAAATAGACGAAATAGACGAAAATTTATCATTTTTAATAAACCATCAGCTTTATAGAAGAGAAGAATAACCTATATTTGGTAGCAAACATATAATTACTTAAACTGTTTTTTACTACTGTTGGATACGTCAAACATACAGGTCCGAAGCCGATGGTCCAAACTTATTTCCTTTTATTTGTTAATCTTATGGCAGTTAATGTATCGCTGTTTTTATTACGTAGCTAGATGTCAGTTCAGTACATGCCTTTGTGCTTTCTATGTGTTGTAACAAAATTTACAAAACGCCAAATTTTAACAGCGGTTAGGAATTCATCCACCGAGACGCTTCTTTATACGAAATATCACACAGATTGGAATAGGCAAGGGCTTCTGGTAGTAAACCGCTACGCGGGTACCTGGGTACCCGACCGCACTAAGCACTCCGGGTACACGATTGACTACAGGGGCACCTGGGTGCCCGGCAATAATTTTGGCAGTTCTTGTAAGCCACACAATCTATACTCAAATTTATGTATCTTCGAGGTTCAAATTAGGTACCCTTATCTGTAAATAAAGTTTGCAGATTGCAATGGCATCGAGTTAAAAGAAATTGTTTACTCCGGCCTAACGCACAGTACTGCGCGCTGACATGCGTACATTGCCCAATAAAATGGTGTGAAGAAACACTCAAAGCCAGCCGCCTTGCACTAGATCGAGCTAAGCGGCGATACGATAAGATACAAATTCGAAAATAGAAAAGGATAAGATGCCATTATAGAAATTATATATTATGCAATATTAAAATGTATATTGATAATAAATAAATATAAATATAAATCATGGCACCATAGGAACTATATATTATTACAGATGGGTTCTCCCCAATGCGGTACTACACTGTGGCAAAAGTAGCTTTGAGTATTCTAGTTGCTGAACTCAAATATGGACACAAATATATGTTGCACATACATACATATAATTAATAGAAATCAGTTATTATTCTAATTAGGAGAAGCCTTGTGTCAAATTAAAATGCCTTCCGTTCAAAATTGGAACCTGGACTTCATGTGATTCATGTGTGTTAAAAAAATTTCAATGCACGTGATTCATATGAAGTCTAGGTTCCCATTTTGCCAGGGTTTATTTAAAATGTTCATATACTGTGGGCCACTTCGGGAGGGAGATTATGAAAAAAGTGCAAACTTACGCCTATTTTTGCCAATTTTTGCGAAAATTTTCGGCGCTGGGGGATGGGTGCGAGGGCAAGGGTGGGCCGAGGGGAGCGCGGGAGTGGGGAGTGCGGCATGTGGGAAGCGGTAGAATTGTACAGTCAATGGTGTAGACCAGAATATCGGGAGACGGTCCAAAGCCTCATAGGGGTAACATCCCTGAACCCCTGCGCCGCAGGATATGATTGTATACATATGGTAGTAGTCACGTTGGTGCAGAAGCTGCGATTTGTTTCGATATGTGATTCTGTTTAGTTTTTGAGCAGGACCGAAGTATTTTCTGCAAAATCACGTAATAGAATCCAGTATCATGTTTATGGTACTCCGAACTAACGTGGGTATCTTAAAAGTGATGTAAGCCCATTAGCAGTCATTTGTTTCGATACGTGATTTTGGTTATTGTGGAAACAGAACTAGAGTTCCTGTTACAAACTTACTTAACCGTATCCAGTTTCAGTTGTTTATGATAACTTGCATATTTCAAAACGTAAAACATCTCGTAAATTGACCAAACATAAAATTTTTACTCAACAAATAGCTTGCAAAGTGTGACTGTGTTAAAAACTTTTGTATTAATTTTTAAGCCTGCAAATACGCAATGAGACCTATTAAGCGAAAATTTTATAAAACCCATCAAGCCAAAATCTGTTATTTACATTACAAGTTATTTTATAATGTTTAGGTGTTCTCCCTTCCAACGTCCTAACGCCCAACTACTAGTTGAGTATTCTTTCATGTGAATTTAAAATAAGCTGTTTCAAGTGTAAAATTATGATAAAATATTGATAAAACAAACATTCTATGAAGTTTCGGGGAATTATGCTAATATTAAGGAAAACATTTATTATATATGTCAATATTTAAATTATTATGTGTGTCGACGATAATAATTGCTAAGCGTTTCACTGAAGGACATATGAACGCTTTATTTACAACATTTTAGCGGACCAAGTCGAGATCAAGATCTAAACTATATACTCATCGAAATAGATATTCTTACCTGCAGTGCAACAAATTTACAACAACGCCCTGGTAGTTATTACATTAAGTCTGCATGAACCAGTTACAAATATGTGCTTTTGAAGCATGGGTTAAAACATTATACCATAGAATAGTTTGTTCTTAGTCGACGCGCCTTTAAATGCTTGTACGCACCGTCGTGACTAGTACAAGCGAGCGCAATAGTATCAGTTTTGAACAAGTAAAAACGCAAACGTGCGTATAATTATTAAATGGACAGATGACTATGAGAGAACTCATTTGTAATACAGCTAAACGAGGCTGACAGTGTACTTAGACATTTCAGCGCGCGGCTTTAACTATATAAGCTTTGTTACAAGTCATAGCTGTAGAATGGATCGCAGTGCATGCGGAGATTTGTATTTGTTTTAAAAAAATTTCAGAAAATACTGTTATTTCATTAGCTCAGGCTCTTTGTTTCCAAACAACGGAATGGAGATGCAGCGCAAACGATACATTATAACCATCTTTAAAAATCGTGATTATACATTTGCACAAATATCAAAAGCTCTATAGAGCGAGGCCCACAATTCAGTCAAAATATAACGCAGATAGAAAAACTACTACTTGAGTAGTATTAAAGCAATGGCTTTATAACTACAAGTTAAATATCTTACTATAAAATGGCAATCTACGAGCAGCAAGCGAATGGTTATAAATGCCAAGTAACATTGGGTATAATCCAGATAGAAACATCGTTAACAGTCTTTAGTATAAACTACTATTAGTATTAATAATTCAGCCATTAATAATAATCTGGATCTTTTACATTTACACATGTGAGAAAAACCTATGTTTGTTATGAAAAGTATAGTTTCTTTAGGTAGGATTTAAGGATTTGTACACGTATTGTGTACGTGATACATAGCTGGTATATTAGTACGTAGCTCACGGTTCTACGACCCAAAGAGGGAGCCGGTCTTGCGGGGAGCGGGGAGGTTAAGTTATTGAAAGTTCTTAATTTTGCACAGTTGTGCTAAAATGATCCGTAATTTTTTTCGAATTTGTGGCTATTTCCCCATTTTTGCCAATTTCCGCGAATTTTAAAAATTTTACGGCTCAGGATAGGTGGAAGATGGGGTGTCGTTTTCGCCACAAGGTAAGTTGCACCATCTGACGACGAGGGTCTGGCTCCTCGTGCCGAGTTGGGGTCCGATGTCTCTGAATGGGTAACCCTCTTCTCCCATCAGCACGTACGAATAAATCGGCCGATATTTTCGAAGTTGCGTGAAGTACGGTTATAAAAAGTTGCAGAAGTTTAATATCTGAAAGACTTAGGCTGTGTTTACATTGCGTCCGACCTGACACGATCTCAAGCATCACAGCATGCACAAATCGGATGAAATGTGAAAAATTATACGCACATACGTACGGATTCGGTAGGTATAAAAGTTTGATCGTGACAGATCGCATCGGTTGTAATATGAATGCAAATTGGATAGGATCGGCTCTGACCGGACGCAATATGAACACGTGTGAATGAAATACTGTCAGTCGGCAGAT
>JASANE010010225.1:0-63228 GCA_030248225.1 Trileptium ribeirensis
CGGGTCGCGTAATTTTCTCGCCAACCTAGGAAAGCTTTGCTACTTTAACCTGAGGTTCGCCTTTGAATTTTTATTATGTAAAATGCTGGATCGATTGCTAGCCTAAATACATATCGCCTAAAGGATTCATCGAACACCCTGACACTTTATTCGGTAAAATACAAGCATACATGCAATTGAATGGCATACAATTTTATTTATACGGTTAAAAGTTCGGGTACCACGCAGTGCACCCTTGCCCTATATACACTGGGTGATGTGAATCTTGGCCGGTGTGACTCCCCGATAGGGATCATGCAAATTCCCTCGTTTGTCTCGCTGTTTGCAACTCCTCTGATTATTTTCCTTCCCATCCTTTGGGGAATACTCTTGCCGGATACATCCTGGGCTATTGCTGTCAACACTCTATTGGCACACCTTGCCTCTTGTTCCTCGCTACCTACCGGTAACGGCCTGTTCTCTGAGTTCGGAGGCCAGCTGCAAACTACCCGAAATTAAGCTTTGTAGTCAAAAATATGCGTGCGCCAGGGCTAGGTAAAACTCGGGTCTTTGTTAAAAGAGGGAGGCGCTGCCGCGTCTCCCGAGTTTTGGTTGCCTTGCAACGATTTTCTAGATTACTACAATGTTGACCATGTAAAGTGGCGCTGTACCAAAACCCACCGTGTCTAAACGGTTTACGGGTTTGCGCCGATAAGTTTTCCTTCACAGAAACGCTTGGGGGACAATCGATTCGTATCTCTCTCTCAAGGTCGTTGCTCGACTCACGGGTGCGAGCACTAGAATTTCCTTAATGTTCGACTCGACTATACGTTGAAGCTGACTCCGTCCCCTTCCCTAGTTTGGTTCTTTGCTCCTTTGAATTGAGTGGAAGTCCGCAGTCATTTACAAGCGTGAATAGGGCAGGTGCTGCCCTGCCCCCCAACGGGTCGCTTAGGTTAAGAACCAGTGTAATTTGAATTTGAAAACACTTCGGATACCCCTGCGTGGTTAGAATAGAAAATTTGCAAACCGTGAGAATTGGGGAAACAACGCACGAAAGGTCCTGATACGTCACTCCCTATGGAGCAGCCGCATCGACCCATCGATAGTTGTTCTACTGTAAAAATACGTGACGGAGTGCTCTACCGTGTCTAAACGGCCTGAGACCCGTCTGGATTTTTGGTGTTAGTTGACTAAAATTTTTATTCGGAGCGAAGCAAATCTCAGAGTAGAAGCTCAACTTTCGGGGCTAGCGTCAGGGGTTCCGTTCTTAATTTCTTGTAAAGCGCTCCACGCGTGTAACTGACTGCGTCCGTTCCGAGCGGACCTCTCTCTCTTCTTCTTCTTCCCCATTACGGGGTCTTTAAGTCGTGTGACCTGGAGTTGTTCTGGTAAATTTTCTTATGACTTAGACTCAACTCAGGCTATGAAAGTTGACGTGGAATGGAGCACGAGTCAAAAGAAGCTCCAGGGTCTCTTGAAAATCGGCTGAAAAATCGTAAACGTGTTTGATGCCAGTTTGTGGCGGAATCCTAAACCAATGCATGCAAATTACCAAAGTCTTCTACCGTGTCTAAAACGGCCTGGAAGACTGGGCTTTTAGATAACTTGACCGGGAACGATTAGCTGAAACGCTCAGGGATTGAACGCTCGAAATTTTGATGGGGAGCCTCGCGCGAGTCCTCATTGATACTCAACTGACTCTTGCCTTAGCGGCTGCCTCCAGGTCAACACGCTATTAGTTGCTTATGTTAAACGTCTGACTTCAAACCCTAACCCTCCCGTGTGTTTCCCTTATTCCTTACCCCTTTCGCATCACAAAAATTATAAATCTTTTCGCCCCCGGGTCTAAAAATAAAAATGGCGACCCGGCGAGCGGGGAACCAGTCGAGATTTGAATTTTCATGACTATTTTTTGGCGTGCTCTTTGCTCAAATGCGTTGGGACCGCACTTACGGGTGCGCGGGGCATCCTTCGGACGCACCAGCACCCGCAAGGGCGACCCCTGCTAATCAATTTTGAACGCTAGAGAACTCGCCAGGGGCAACTCCGTCCCGTTTCTACACGGTAGGAGCCACCCCTGGTCAATAGAAAGAAGCCGAAAACGAAAAGAAAAACTCAAAATCACTAAAGTAAATGGCGACAACCGCCAAACACAACAAACAAAAAACCGCCAGCTCTGGCGATGTCTCTCTCGACTGGTCCCGACGCTGCGTCGAGCCCTTCTCTTTTATACCCTGGGTTCTTCCCCCTTTCTTTCTAGATGGCTTGTCCCTACTGTCCCGCCGAAAATTTAAAATTTTAAATTAAATCGCCGCTATACAACTCGATCATACACACAAACAAAATAAAACACAGCCGGCACTAAGAAAGCTTAACACTTTGTTGATTACAGTCTCTACTGGGCACTATCGCTTGGCCGAGTGATTGAAAACAACAGTGTCGTCGGTCACACTGCAAGAAAACAATATACGCAGCGAACAGTGGCCGAAGAGTGCCAGCTGCTACAAAACCTCGCGCTGGCCGGCGAGGAAATTTTCGGTCAACAAAAATATACGAGCGCTCAGGGCGCTGTAATTGTGTTAAATTTTCAATACATTTTGGATGCTCACATACCAACGGAGGACGGTAGGCGGCCGGGGGCGGGACCAGGTTCACGCCCTGGCTGGTCGCCTACTGATAGAATTATTAAATTTAACGTAGCTCCCATAGGTGGCCTGTTAGAGGCCGTTGTAGGTGGCGAAAACAGAAAATTTTGGCGTCGCGGGAGGGTTATTGGGGTCCTGCTCGGACCGGTTAAGTTAAGTGACCCCGGTTTTCGATGAAATAGTTAAAGTAAGACTCCATGGAGGTGCTAGGCTTGAAAAATTGGGGAGTTTTGGTTATTTCGGTAGAGATTTAAGATTTTGAAAATTGGGTGTGTAAACGCTTGATCAGGGGTCCCTAGGTGTTCAGGGGTACGGAACGGGCTGACCCGAACGCGAGACTTTGAAGCCCCAAAGGGCCCTGATGATACTGTGGTAATCCTATTTCGCGTGAAGTGCCGGAAAGCTATAAAATTTTGCCTTTAAAATACCTATAGAAAATTGAGTTTTAGTCGGACTCTTAAAGTTTTAATTTATCCAGCAATCTGGTCCTCGCTTCGCTCACCGAATCAGTTATGCATCAACTGCATGCCAGGATAGGTCCCCGCGATTTGAATGTCAATCAAAATTTTCCGTTTGCGTTTTGATAAAGGTTCTGCACAATACCCCGACCCATCCTGACACGCAGTACTACCTATAAGAAGAAATAAAATAACATTCATTTAAGGCACACAATAAACGCACAGGTTATCATTGATTTTTGCTTGGGGTCGACCGGATACCCTACTCAGTGTCACAAGATTTCCATGTTGGTGCCAAAATCACCCCGTGCACCTCGGGCGGGTGGAGCGTGACAACACAACAAGTTACAAGAATAGTACATCTTTTATTTTATACCAACGGCAATGAATAGTACACAATATATTATCTAAGTCACGCTCCACCGGTATCCGATCGCCCATCGCATGACGTTTTCCCCGTATTTTGACCTAAATTTGGATATTTTCTCCTTCTTATATATCCTGTTAAAATCCCTAAAATTTCGGGCTGTTACATAGCGACAATTAAAGGTAAGCCAGAGAGTTTTTGTATCTGGCTTTAGAAGAAATGTATGACACAGAGAGATAATGTATCGGGTCAGAGTATTTTACATGAGATCATTGTATCATGCATAAAAGTTAGAGAGGTCTTGCATCTAGCCGCAGTGCATTTCCAAGCGCTAAAGAGCTGTTGTATTTAGCAGGAAGCCTTAGGTCCGTGGCTGCCCTCTGCTCAGCTGTCGGGCGCGGCCCCTATGGGGATGGGGTGTATAGTGGGCATGCCCACCGTGGACCATAGCAGAGACAAATCTGGACATCGACAGCTATAACTCCTCTATTTATTGATAACTCTAGCGTTGTACAGTATGTTAGATACAATAACTTCCGATTGAGGTGTCCACGGAGATCTCCGCCCAATCTCAATTTTTGCCATTAGCGATTAGCCGTTGTTAGTGTCAGTTGTGTAAGTAAATGTCAAAAGATCCAATAACCTTAAACTCGGAGGTTATGATTACGTCATCGGTTTATGTTAAATTATCTCTACGGTGGAGTGGAGATCTCAGCTAAAATAAATGGTCTCCACTACGCTCCATCTCCATGAGCACCCTGAAAAGTTTGTAACCGGTAGAATAAACAGGTATCCGAAATTCTTGGAATTAAACGATCTGTCTCTACTTCATATTACCCACAAACTCCGGGGTTGACCGAACGACTAAATCAGACCATTGAATCACAACTGACGAACACCTGCAGTAATGACCATGCTGCATGGGACGCGAAACTCAAATCAATTATATTCTCATAAAGTTCAGAATTCGACCAAGCGAAGTCCTTTCTTCTTAATGTACGGCACTAATCCGCGGCTTCCATAAACTTGAGCTTGGTTCATGTCTTGAGTTGAAACGAAAGCCTGATCGATTGAATGCAGCTCACGATGCGGTTGTTGCAGCAAGAGCTACAGCAGTAACTAACCTCGATGCGGCGCCAGGTAACTCAAAAGAAGTATGATCAGACAGACCAGCTGAGTTAAAGCATGGTGGCAATGTTTTATATCTTATATAATTCGAAGAAGGCGAGTCGACGAGGCAATAAGTTTTCCAATCGGTGGGACGGTCCCTTCACTGTAACAGACAGCCGATCTAAAAGAGCTTACACAATCCAACACGACGAATCGGGAGTATGCAAATTGGTAAATGCGACAAAGCTGAAGCACTTAAGGGATGCTGTGTCCGCGTGGATCAGCTCACAGTAAAAGATAGCTCCATCATTACATCCGGAGAATGTCTTAATGATCGGCACTTAAATTTTGCTCAACGTTTGGTTAAGAAGCATTTTCATACAGTGAATGGCCTGCAAGAGACATTGTTACCTGGGACTCTATATGGCTATTCGGCGCAGCCATGTGGCGAAGGACTAGTCATGTAAATCCATTATGTGCCATCTCGCAAACACTGGATACTTAGCGTACTGGATCGTGGTTGCCGAATGGCGTATGATTCTTTGAGATTCTGTATGCCTGACCGTTTTCGAGAAGAATTACTCACCATTATTATGGTCTCATCTTTGATTGTTCATTGGCTGTTTGCGCGATGTAATGCCAACGGCAGCGATTGTGGCCTTTTCGTTATTGCCGTCATTATCGCTATTGCATATGGCGTCGATACGGGAAGTCGCCGATATGATGAGGGGCTACTGCGGAAACATTTTAAATCCTGTCTGGATCAAAGGCATATGACGCAGTTCCCCAGTACCTATATGGATTATATATGGTACATTCAATGAATTTCATTGTTTTATACATTACTGATGGCCAAACTTCTCACTAATATCAGGCTATGATGTGGGTCGTGAAGCCTTCTGTTTTATGTTGCCTTATGTTTTGTTATCACTGCCTCACTGATCACGTTTATAATGCCATAGATAGACACTGTTGTCATGATGCAAAACGTTGGAAGGTGGTCATTCTAAATTTTGCGAAAAAAATGGGAATTCCAAGAATTTGATGACGAATCTTGTAGGCATCGCGTATTTCTGAACTTGTTATTGTACGGCACGCATAGTTGTTCTAGTGAAATTCTTGGGTATTTGAAATGCTGTTCCAATAAAGGCACTATTTGAGCAACTAAGGTCGGGTGGGGTAATCCATGATGCCTTATGAGGGCCAATATATAATGAGGGGGCATTCCATTACGCTCTATAGGGTTCAATCTATAATGGGTACTTTCCATGATATATAGGACACCCCGAAGAAACTGGTTTTGGCACGCATATATAAATGTGTCGTTAATCTGTAAATAGTACTACTGCGCTTTATGATGTCAAAGGAGAGTGAAAATTTTGATGTTTCGAAAGGATTCATATTTTAAGTAGGGGCGATTGAAATTCTAAATTTTGGGTTTTACTTGACATTGAGGGGAAACTTGAGATATTAATTTACAAAAGGATATCGATCCTTTGATATCGCGCGTTTGCGGACACCTGACCCCCGCCTGTAAATAAGTATGGAGCCCTCATTTAGACGTTTAAACGTCGCATTTTCCAAGCGTCAAGACACTAAAAAACTCCGGTTTTTTGGGTTCCACACCTCCACGGGTCACTATACTATCTATTTTATCGCAAGCCAGGGCCAGCTACCCCTACCTGTGCCAAATTAGGCGTAGTTTAAAATACGGTTTTGAACTACAAGGCCCGCCATTGTGGGTGCTGGAGCGTCAGGATGATGCTCCGCGCGTCCGTAAGTGCCGAAACCCAACAAACACAAAAATAGCTTCTGAATCAGTTAATGCTCTACTGGTTCCCTAACCAGTGTTGGTTTTTCCGGAAAAAAGTCGGACCAGAAAAAAACCGGTTTTTTTCCAGAAAAAAATGGAAAAAAGTCAAATTTTACTATTAGTTTTTTACTTGTTATCCTGTTATGAAAATAGCAGGAAACGCAGTTTTGTGCGAAATTGAATCCTGTTGTTGATTGTCAATGCCATAATTGTAACAGCCCGAGGTTTGGGATTTTAACAGGATATATAAGATGGAGAAAATATCCAAATCAAAGTCAAAAAAATGGGGGAAACTGAATGCGATGGGCGATCGGATACCGGTGGAGCGTGACCTGAGTACTATGTTGTATATTAACATTTATCGTTGTCATAAAAATAAAATGTATCATGGATGTAATTTGCCGTATCGTCGCGCTCCACCCGCCCGAGGTGATTTTGGCACCAAAATGGAATAATCGTAATAATAAGTATGGTATCCGGTCGGCCCAAAATGGATTTAATGATGACATAAAATGTATCGCTGTAATTTGCTATGTAGTATGGAACGTGGCTGCGCATTCGGATGGGCCGGGGACATGAGGACGAAATTTCTGCGACTTCATTTTCAGTATCATCGAGTCGGTCCCTGAGGTCGATCCCGGTGCGCATCCACAGTGACATAATAACCTTATTGTTGTTAATAATAGTTGATGTTTTATTTGAGGTATTATGAAAGGTATTTTCGTAGTGTGTGCCAGGATGGGTCTTCTTTAAAATTCAAATGGGAAATTTTGTTACACTTCGGACTTCGAGGACCTGTCCTGGCATGCAGCTGCGGTATAATCAAATTGTGGAGTGAATTGCGAAGGATCAAATCAATAGAAAAGGGACAAAATCCATCGGAACATCATTTTATGGCGGTGAGCTAAAAGTGAAAATTTTACTATTTTCAGAGGATTTCAGGCCAACCGGGCCCATCTAATCGTCATAAGGGATCTATAAGGCTTATAGATTGCGGGTTCGGGTCAATTTAACTCTTACCCATAAATGCTTAGGGATCCTAAGTAGGCGTTTTAACCCACAATTTTCAAAGGCTTATATCTTAACCGACATAACCAAAACCCCAATTTTTCGACCTTCACACGTCCACGGGGTCTTATCCCAACTATCTCATCGAAAATCGGGGCCATCTAATCCTACCGGTCCGAGTAGGACACTAATAACCCTCCCGGTACACCAAAATATTCTGTTTTCGCCACACAAAACGGCCTCTAACAGGCCACCTATGGGAGATATATTAAATTTAATGCTTTCTATCAGTAGGCGACCAGCCAGGGCATGAACCTGGTTCCGCCCCCGGCCGCCTACAATTTCTAGCTAACCTGAAGACACGAATAAACTAGAATATTTCTACTAAATTTTAAGCGCCCTGGGCGCTCATATAAGCTTTCTCTCGGGAATTGCCGCGCCGACCAGCGCGAGGTTTAGGCTCGCTGGCAACTTTCGGCCACTGCTCGCTGTGTGTTATTTTCCTGTGTTGCGACCAGCGGCGATGTTGTTTTCGTATGCTAGACTGAGCGCTAATGCCCAGTAGGGGCTGTGACCAACGACGTTGTTAGGCTTAATTTGTTAGCCGCGTTTTATTTTTGTTTATGTATTTGTATATATATTCGAGTGCTACAGAGCCGATTCAAATTTAAATTTTAAAATTTTGGTAAGACACAAAAAAGGGGGGTAGAGATAAAGGTATAAAAGAAGAAGGCCCGACGCAGCGTCACAGCCAGTCTAGTTTTGACGCAGACCAAGTGGTCTGCTTATTTCTTTTGCAAGGCGGTTATCGCCTTTTACTTTACTGTTCTTTCAAAAGTTTGTTTTTCGCTCTTTGGTTTTATTTTCTTTGACCAGGGGTGGCTCCTACTATGTCGAAACAGGACGGAGTTCCCCCTGGTGATTTTGCTGGCTTCAAGATTGACTAGGAGGGGTCACCCTTGCTGGTGCTGGTTCGTCCGGATGCTCCGCGCACCCGCAAGTGCGACCCCAACGCTGTTGAGAAAGAGCACGCTAAAATTGTTTACGAAAATTTAAGTCTCGACTGGTTCCCCACTCGCCGGGTCGCAATTTTTGGTTTTGGACCCGGGCGGCGAATTTGATATTTAGTGATGTGGACGGGGTTAAGGGGATGAGTACACACGGGAAGGGGGAAGGACATAGGGATACGGGAGTGGTAAGGTATCGAAAAAGGAGTTCAAAGCAATAAACTAGTAGCGTGTTGACCTGGAGGCAGCCGCTAAGGCAGATGATAACTGAGTATAAATGAGGATCCGCGCTAGGCTACCCCATCAAATTTCGAGCATTTGGTCCCTGAGCGTTTCAGTTGATTGTCCACTGACACATCGGTTCAAAACCAGTCTTCCAAACCGTTTAGACACGGTAGAAGACTTTAATAATTTACATCAAATAGTTTAAGCCCGCCGCAAATTGGCACCATAAAACATTTCCGATTTCTCAACGACCCACAAAACATAATGGAGCTTCTTTCGACTCGTGCTCCAGCCGCGCTCGCTTTCGAAGTTACAGCTTAAGTCGAGTCTAAGTCATAGGAAAATCAACAGGAATTACTCCAGGTCACACGACTTAAAGACCCAGTTATTGGGGAAGACGAGCGAGAGTCTGCTCGAGGCGGACGTAGCCATTTGCACGCTGAGAGACATTGAAAAACGTCGAGAACGGAACCCCTGACGCTCTCCGAAACTTGAGCTTCTATTCTGAGATTTGTTTCTCTCCGACGAAAATTCAATCAACTAACCCCAAAACCCCGGACGGGTCTCTGGCCGTTTAGACACGGAAGAGCACTCCGTCGCGCATTTTAGCAATAGAATAACTATCGTTGGGTCGATGCGGCTGCTCCATAAGGGATGACGTATCAGGACCTTTCTTCCACACTTTTCACGGTTTGGTAAACTTATTGATTTGACCAAACAGGGGTATCTGAAGTTTTTTAGAACCTCAATCACACAGCTTTTTGCTTCTCAAATTGAACATTTCGCTGAGGGCGCGGCAGCAGGCGCGCTACTTGTGCTTGCAAATGACTGCGGATCTGCATTTGGAACCAAGAGTGCTCAAGGGTTGAAACTCTAAATTAGGAAGTGAGACGGAGTCAGCTGCGACGTTCATTCGATTCGAATTTAATCAAAATCACTCAAAACCGTACCAATTAGCCGAGCTACGGCACTGAGGAGGTTACAAAGTACTTCTCGCCCCCATCTTTTTGGGTTGAACAAAACTGGTAGGCGGACCCACAACCCGTGTAGACACGGTGGGTTCCCGTTCTCGTCTTTGTTGCATGTCAGACTTTAAATTCAAAACTTAGTTCGTATCATGTCAAATCATCTAAAAGGCAAAGTTCGGGAGATGCGGCAGCGTCATCCCCTTTTGACAATGACCCGCGTCTCAACCTGACCCCAGCGCAGGCCGAGTTTTATTACAAACTTTCAGTGCGAGTAGTCTGCAGCTGACTTCCGGACTCAATGAAATGATCGCCACTGGAAGGAAGTGTGAAACCGGAGGAACTTACGACAAGAAGGTGTTGGCCACGACGGCTTAGGTTGTACTTTACAAGAACGCTCAACCAATGAACTGTAAGAGAACGAGCATATGACTACTGTCAAGGGGGCAACGCCCGTCCCAGGGGGTACAAATAATGGGGCGAGCTAAGCTGATTTTTCATGGTCCCTATTTTGTGAGACGCTTCGATTTGGATTCACATCATGCTTACACATAAAATATAATAAGGGTATACTGCGTGGTACCCGCCATTACATATAAAATATAGCAAGGGTATACTGCGTGGTAACCGTCATTGCCCTATTGTGTAAATACCTTACGTACATTTGTAACTGTATGCGTGCCTATGTTTTACATGAATAAAATGTTAGTGTTCGATGAACCCTCGGCGATATGTTCGACCTAATCATTATTGGATAGATAGGAGTCCCCTCATGTCGAATAAACATAACTATTTGGATACAGGTGATGCAATAATCGGAGTCACAAATAGGCACTCTTTCAGTAAACTTGCCAACCGATTTGGCATTACCCCTTGGAATGCGGCCATAGGGCTGCAGCAAATTTAGGGAAGCTTACATTCGTCTAAGATTTCAGTGAATTGAGGGAAAGGTGGGTCAGCCTTATTCTCTGTGAGCAGGCTTAGGGGTTGACCCTCCCTCAGGGGACCTTAGATACGTGGGCCACTATAGGGGCCAGGCCGAACACCCTGGTTAACCCGCCGGCGGCCTGCTAAGCTAAGCGATTCCCTTAGGTCAACCTGCAGTTCACCAGGGAGTCGTGGAAGCCGGGGTTGTCCGGGCACCACAATAAGAAACATGGTGGTGCAGCTGGGATCCCTTAGGGCCAGAACTCGTCCTAGTACATAATTACTGCAAAAGGTCTACACCTGCATTGTTATCAATGGAATTTGCGGGTCTTTTCTTTTAGCCCACCTCCAGCCCGAATTTGGCCAATTTTGAAGACAACTGATTTTGGTATCAATCGATTCAGTTCGATGAAGCGGTTCAGAAAATGCTCATTTTACCCGCATCCGTGAAAATTTTTTTTTTCGATTTTTGAGGTCTAGTAATCTCCCCTTGGGAACCCAAAAAATTTTTTCTTCGGAATACGGTCATGTTAGGTACCTTGGTATCTTGGTTTGTTGAGAGAAAGCTGTGTATTTTATTGAAATCAACGCCACCGTTACTTTCTAACGGTTTCGTAGATTTCAATAAAATACACACCAGTAGATTTATATCATGAAACCAAGACAAACGATCCAACATGATCATATTCCGAAGAAAAAATTTTTGGGGTCTCAAAAATTCGAAAAAAATTTTTCAGGGATGTGGGTGAAATGAGCATTTTCTGGACCACCTCATCGAGCTGAATCGATTTATACCAAAATCATCTCTGTATCTTCAAAGTTGACCAAATTCTGGCTGGAGGATAAAAGAAAAGACCCGAATTTGCAACCACTACAACACAGTGCAGCGGCACTTAAATCTTTCCAACGGGAACGGTTTTGCGAAAACCACACGGTGGCATACAAATAACATGGCTCTATTTAGTACCGCGCCTATTTAATTTAAATTTGCCATCGGGCAAAAGTTTCTGATGCGGTGAAGGAAGCAAGCTATATTTATGCTAAGATTATATATCTAGTCGATGCTTGGAAGGTATGTGTGTTATGGCTCTGGATTATAATTATTTCATTATATAATATTGTTCAGTGAACCGAACAACTTACTATGATGTTCATTGTGTAAACCAGAAATAATAGGATTGGAATTTAAGATGAGTCCATGTATCTAAGGTAGCAAGATCTAAATCTTGAGAACGAGCCATTCGACAGAGGCTTGATAAAAATAGCACCAAACCCTTCTCTTCAAAACTTCGATAAGGCAGCGGCCCTTCAAGCAGCTCTAAGGTAACCCTTAAGGCTACCATGTCTTCGCATAACCTGGGCTAAGCAAATGGATAAACAAGAGCGGGCCTACGCTCGAAAGCACTGGAATAAGGAAATAAAAAGGGCGGTTCTGTTGGAAAATGAGGAAAAGACGGGTCAATCTTACTATCTCTGAACAGGCTTAAGGGTTCACACTCCCTCGGGACACCTTCATACCACTAGAGCGGGGATAATACAGGGGTCAGGCCGAACACCTTGGTTAGCCTGCTAAGCTAATCGGTTCCGTTAGGTCAACTATAGGTTCATCGAAGAGTCGGGGTCGTCCGGACACCACAGCGGGGAGTGGTGGTGCAGTTGAGATCCCTTAGGGCCACAAAATACTTTAATACTCAATATTTTATGTACATATTCGTTGGGTCAACTATAGGTTCACCTGGCAGTCTGGACACCACAACGGGGAGTAACGGTGCAGTTGAGATTCCATGGGGTCAGAACTGATCTTAGTTGTATATACAATATAGTACCAAATACATATTCTTATGTAGATACTCTGGGAAAATTACGCCTAAAAATTTGGTACTCTGGCTTTTTACATCTCTATTTGGTGATGTATATTTTGTGAATTTAAGATAGCAAACATGGTTCTTTTATTTACTATTCGTATAACTGTTTTAGATGTATATAACTTACAAAGTCCGCGATTAAACGATCTGTTATACGCCTCCCTTTATAATGGACACAATTCCGTTCTATAGTGTAGCTGGTAGTTGACAATGTTGCATTTAATAGCTAACAGTAATTCACTTATAGTGGCAATTTAGGCATGTTGATCCCGTGCGGGTGCCAGAGCAAGCTAGAAGCAAGAGTCACGGTTTTTAGGGAAAGTGTAGCGTCGCTAACTTGAAGGTTTTGCTATTTGAATTTTGAAATTTTTAGAAAAATCTTTTCAAACTCAACTCAATCCAGTTCCTGAATTTTTAAGATACGTGCAGTGCTAATTTTTTTGTTTGACATTTGTTAAATTTATATTGGCTAATGTGATTCTCCAAGATATAACTTTGGTTGCTTGCCAATTTGATTATGTAGATATATTCTTGCATGTCTTGCCTGTACTGCATTTTTTGTACTATGAAATCAACTGTATCTAGCGAAACGGTAAATATATTTTAGGATGAAATTACTGTAACATTTGTATAGTTGTGTTATGTTTGAAAACATATCAAAAATGTTCAAAGTTTTTATAAGTTAATAACTGAATAAAACTTGTTCGCGAACATTGAACAATCCAAATTTAAATGATTAGGGACCCGAATTTCCGTAAATTAAATTTGCCGAAATTCTGCTTGAATAAAAAGTATAATTTCTGGCACCTGGATTTGATTTTGCCAATTTTAGGTTAGCGAAAAACGGAATGAAATTCAGCCTTTTACGTAATAAGTATTTGCGATTCGTTAGCGGTTATCACAAAATAGAATGGTTGGTGGAGTCACCTTAACCTTACTCACGCATTACGAAATATGATTAAATCAGATGTAAATACAGTTTTTTTCTAAAAGTGACATAGTGTTTTAAGCATTTTTTCAAAAATTATGCCACAATGTACAGTAAATGCACACAAATGCATGTGATGGTGTGTTTGGTACACCAGGGGTAGGTATAGCGGCCTGCCGGGTGGACATTCTGGAACTAGGCCGGATGGCCGCCGGCTTTTCCAACCGGTGGCGATCATTACGGTTCACTCCAATGAAAACTGCATTTTTTCACCGCGGAAACAGTTAAGTGAAAACGTTAGCTCAATAAATATATAAATATTCTTTATTATTATATTGGTTGAATAAACTGTTTACGCCGAAGAAATGATAATCCAAAACACTCATGTTGAACAAATAATTGAACTATGATACAGACAAATATGACAATATATTAGAAAGGTTTTGCTTGTTTAGCCAGCAATACGAAAGCAACAACAAGATACCGCAGTGGTACATCACTTGTGTCATCCTTATTTTAGGAGCGTTGGACTGCTGAAGTCACTTATCAAATTCTGCAAACGTACATCCAATGGAAGTCACAATGTATACGACCTAGACTAATTATAGCTCGTAAGCGAGGGTGGTTTTACCAAGTGCTCATTTTGTGTAATCACTTGTTAACAGGCTTTGTGTATGATGTATATACTAAACTAAAACTTCTATAAGCCTGATCACTTTGGAAATCCTAAAATCTCTTCGACCCTCTTAACTCTTAACCAAACGAAAACAACTGAAAACGCACGAAATATTCGTGTTAGTCTGTAGATAGCCAAACTATCGTATCCAGGGTTCCGGAATAATATCTTTGCTCGCTCGTTATCCAGGCGCTGACGCACCCTGTTGATTTCGCGTATTTGCCAGGAACAGCTACCAGATAGCTCGAAAATGTGCTTGTCAAAGCATAGAGTCCTGTGAAGGGTTACATCAATCAACTTGATGGAAGCTGATGGTTGAATCATGATATCGTTTATTGTGATGGCACGACCATTGCAATGACGACGACTAAAATAGATCAAATCAGGTTTTGACTCGTTGATCTTGAGCTAATTTGATTGAAACCATTTGCTTAATTGGAGTACGAGATCCTGCATCGAATTCATTGCGATGCTAAGGCGGTAGAGACAACCAGAGGGACAAAACTTCCACACTGAGTGTTCTTTATAACGTAAACGCCGCAACAGTATATCGAAAACGGCATGGCATGAATTACATTTTGCCATCCAAGGTAACCTTGGCCGCACTCAGCGTACCGAAAAACCTATACAGACCAGTCATGGTATCTTGCGCGCAATACATAACCAAAAAAGAACAACTAACATTTTGAAAATCAGATTTGTGGACCGTAAAACCCTTAAAACGCCATGAAAAGTTATAATGTAGTCATGTAGGTATCTACATAGCAAAACAATCCTATCCAGTGTTCTTGATAACCTAACAGGAACTCAATGTAAGGAAAAACAAGCAATAACATGCCGAAATTTGAAAAATTTCTATTTCTGAAAAAGATCGACCACCCATATTCGGCACCACAGGGAGTGGTCCCGCAAAAAATCTTGCCAGCAATCTCGTAGATCTCGATGAGCTGATTCTGAATGCTGGTCTTAGTTTTCGATGCAAAGCCTGTGCCGCGAAATATGGGCTGTAAAGAACAGGTACCTGTATGGTCAGATTTGGCAAAGAGCCTTAAACTTGTGTTTTGCTATTTCAACCATGAAGATGATGTCAGAGCTGTTAGCGTTCAACTAAAGGGCACATCCTTACCACTTTTGCTATCGAATAAATAAATTCGTCCAAATCCATCCATCCGATAATAAAAATATATTGGTACGACTGGGTATAACTTTCAAATTGCTAACACCAGGTCGAACACTGCCTGCTATAAAATGCGCTTTGCAACAATTGGCTACACTGAATTTATTTGCAACTATATCGTCTTTGTCCAGCAGGCATGTCTTGTTGCTACCGAGATGGATTTTCGCAAATTTTTAACCAATTGCGTCACAGATCTAATTGTGCAGCTGGCGTTGTGTTTACACGGTTTCAACAATTTTCTGCTTAAACCTACATGAAACCGACAGAATTGGCAGCTTTATGATTTTGGAGACTTACGTAGTACCCTTAAATCTCTTGATATGCGTAAGTACCAAAATGAAAACAGCGACTTGAATCCTGTTTTATTTCAATTCAGGCACCATAGTAACTTCATTATTACACAGGAAAATAGAGTCGTCCCTAAACAAAACCTAGTGTCATATTGCGTGGTCTGGACACTGAACTCCCATTGTATGATAATAAATAAACAAAATAGTGCGCACCAAACAAACCGTTTAATATATTAACAAACAGTGTCTATAAGTAGTACTGACGCAGTGATATGTTTGACATATATAATGATAGGAAATAAACCTTAGCACAATCTGAGTCCATCCGATTAGCCCATATAGCTTAACAGCAAATGGGCTGGTGACACAAAACTAAAAGTGCGTTCACAAAGCTTCCAATCAGATCCGATTTACAAGGCTTCTCTAGCATTTACGGAGTATCCAAAAGGCATTGCCCAATTTTACGTAACGTATTCGAATTGAATGACGTTCTTGTGAAAAAATACATACAGACTGCATACGGTAGAAGACATAGAATTTGGTTGTGCCGAATAGGATCGGACTGGACGCAATGTGAACATGGCCAAAGCACATGTACTCACGTTTTAGAAATGTTTTCTTATAATTGATCGATCGTCCTCTGAAAACATTCACACAGATGATAAAAAATTTCCTCGGTGTAACACAGAACAATATAATATCATACGAATATTACTTGATTCGACATTGCTTTGCGCATTTTATTTCGATTAAAAATTTATCATGATCACGTCCGGTCGTTGAATGACAGTTATTAGAGACATGTATATTTAACCACCATCAGAACGACATGCATGTTCGTGTAGTGTTGCTTATAATAAACCACAATTCGCTCTGCAGATCTTGGCCACAAATGATGTCTAATTATGAAAGGAGGAAATCATTCTATACTTTAAATACGGCAAACCATTAGCAATAACGTCCAGCTCTATATATAGCATTTACCTTGCCTCGATTACTTCTCGGGCAAACGGAACTCAAATGCTAGATAATGCGACAAAGCTGTATAGCCTGAATAGTGATTGATACCATTGCCGAAAGTTTTAGTTACGAAGGAATGGCCATTCAATCATCACAATATATCCTAAATTACTACGCGAGTCTTATAGATTCCTGCTTTTACAAGCTTAGGTGAACCTGTCTTTGCTCGATCGGAGACAGTTTTATCAAATGTTCTCTCATCAAACCGAACAAACATCAATTGATTGTTTATTCGGTTTCACCATTCAATTAATATATGCACCAACCGATAAATATTGCTTGTCATAGATGACGACAGTAAATATGTATAAACAATAAAAGGGCTCGTTACAGTGTTACCGTTTAAAGTTAATTGATCGTTCCTAGATGAGTTATATCTCTACTCTGTACTGATCTTCAACAAGTCTACCCGTTACAAATTCACAATCTGCTTAGTAAACATGATTCCACTGTCATTGTCCAGCACACAGTATACTAGAAATTAATAAATAATTCGGAAGACTTTTAGATCACCATAGTAACAAAAGACAGTATATATATTTCAAAAAAATACAGCACGATACGCGAATCAATATAACAGCAGATATAAGCTAAAATATGTTTCAGATTACCAAGTTAAAATATATATTTAGCAGTATATTGCCTTGCCAGAGCGACACAAATTCTTTGGAAGCGCTAAACCAAGATTTTTGTTGTTTTCTGGCAATCCTGTACTTATAAGATGTCTACTGCATTGATATTTTGGCGCCGTATAATAACTGTTCAATGTGTTATTTTCCATGTTCTAGAGCAATTTATAATTGCTTGGCCAATTTCAATATTGTAACCATGAATAAGCAGATTATCAACGCAAATGATTTATTGCTCACATAGTGTAGTGGAAATGTTTTTGCTACTAATACAAATTGCTTTAAAATATTTTTACGCACAATAAGGCGTTGACCAACATTGCACGATGGCAGTGATTACTACTGGATATCTTACAGTAGACATCTGGTTAAGTACAGAAGTGCCGATTTTAGTTAAACTATAATCCTTCTAAGAGGACACAATCGACATAAAGCTTCGAAGGAATCCTTCAGTGGGCATTACACAATTCTCAATCAAAGGCGTAAATCCTCAAAGCATTGTACATTCTTCAAACCCTGTATAGTAAATGTGTTATGAAAATTATTTTTCGGCTATCCATAAATCAAGATAAAAATTGAATTTTAGTAGCCAAATATAGTAAAATTTCAGTTTAATAATGTTCTATGTGAATTCACTAATCCTAAACTAAGATTTCAAATCACAATCATAAATCTATTAGAACAACAGTGCACACTACAGTCATAATTGTAAAGTTTAGTTTTCTTAAATGCTAGCTTCACGCTCCACATATATGTGCTTCGTCTATACTTGAATCTTAACGCCGACCAATACCAGCGTTACTCGTCAAGAGAAACACGTAAGATATGGTCGTGATATGAGCATGTATAAAAATTGCGCATCTTGATTAAAGAACATATTTAAAATATGTTAATGATATGTTATACATATGCGTTATAGCTTTTAAATGAATATATAAGGCATATAACACTGGATTTTTTATTCCGGCAAGATTACGCGTTGGGCCTAGGGCTAAGTTTCTATTGCTTAGCAGAATAGTTGATTGGAAGGAGGACTCGAGCTGCAGAAAATACAGCCGTATAAAGACGGTGTAAACATGGACTGTAATATAGCGGCTTCCGTAGATTTGGGGAGACGTTTCTGTAAGAACGTACAAGTCAAAATATGCCACGTAAACACAAAGCATAAGTGCAAATATGTGGGTAGTCAATAATTATAGCGAACTCACACTGGCCCTATAGAATGTTTCTACGGTCAAATTTATTGCTTAAGACGCTATTACGTTGCTGAGAGCTACAACGGGAGATGACAATACAAATGTGTATTAAAAATTCTAGTGAGAATTTTAAATATGATAAATTATTTTTGTGGCTGGCCCAGGCACAGAATTTTGCGATTTTGATGTCAACTCAAAATATATACCTAGACTACCACGTCTTCCGGCCTGGGAAGGCTAAGATTTACCCGGGGACATGACTTGGTTGGGAGCCCACGAAATCCTGGCGAAACCTAGAAAATCATACCACCTACGCAGAAAATCCAATATAATGCGCATGAAAAAACAAAGTACACTGATATATTGTAAGCACTAATTTTTTTCTACTTTCCGCTGCCCTATTTATTTTGGCAATAACGGCAATGTGCCAAAAATTGCAATATCGCAAACTTTAGAGGTCGAGATTAGCCGCTACACCATAGAAACGTCAACAAATAATACGCGATTACTATGTTAATGCTATTAATAGCATAGAACATAGACAGCTGCTGCATGAATGCGATAATAAAACAGTTTAGCACAGCCCCACCCCCGTTTGATCAATTTTTGGTCAATTACGCTAACGGAGCAAAAGGTTAGCTAACGGTAGCATTATTATCGACGATGAATGATTGTCAGTGTATCAAACCTGTCACATTATTTATAAAAATATTATACATATAGTTACGCATATCAACGAATGATGTCTCATATTGAGCAAAATCATTAGTTTTGAGCCCTTTTGGTGTCTTTTCCTTTTGCCTTCCCCCAGACCGAAATTGTTCAATTCTTAAGGTAGCGCGGTAACTTTGGTACCATTCGATTCAGCTCGACAAGCTAGTTCAGAAAATACCAATTTTGGCCACTTTCACGACAGTGTTTTTGGTCCCCGGCAGTCCCCTTGGAACCCAAAATAAATGATAAATGTGCTTTTATATACCACTCGAACCGCTTTGATCACCTGAGTTGACTGGTGGTAAAATCAAAGCAACCGGTTCAAGGGTTAAGAGGTTGTTGTCATTTATGCGATATCCTAAGCATAAGTCGCTAAAGGAGTTTTATACAAAAAACGACTGTACTACATAAAACGTTGGATGCAAGCGGTGTTATATAGTCGTTGCTACGAGGCAACCCATTTATAAAGTAAAAAAAATAGTGTTACTTTCGATTATATTATAATAAATGAGCAAAAAGGTTATGGCAATCTTGAATTTAATATTGATGTAACAAAATATTAGCTAACAATAATAATTTTACAAATAAGTCTTAGCGATGTTGATGCTACGAATCAATTCCACGTTGCTGTATTGTCTTTGGAGGTCTAGGCGGCGCTAGTAATGTTTCTCGCCTGAAATATTGTAGGAATAACATTCGCTATGAATCAATAAAACAACGGCGACATTGTTAGCTTAGTGCTATCACGAATGAGAGCTGAGAGTGAAACTAAAATTCCAACGCCTGTACAAAAACTAAAAAAAGCTGTTTGAAATACGTTGCAACAAAATAAAAGAAAATGTTAAAAAACGATTTCGAGAAAAATAAAATTGAAAATCTTTTCTTAAGACTTCTCAAAGGGATCGGAGATTTTGTCGAGAGCGAAGAAACTTCTAATATGAAATAATTATTTTTCCAATTTTTTCTTCATTTTAAAACAAAATAATGACGACTTAGTTCGACAAAAGAGAACTAAGAATTTAGAAAAAGTGTATAATTATTATTCTATTTCAAGAAAGGACAAAATTGGAATGAACTCGCGAAGGAATGAGACAATAAAAACACACAATGCACATGTTACTTTCATTTTTGTCCTTAAACCCCACCACAACGCTACGTTTGTTTCGCTCAAAAAACTTATATACTTCTCTTGGTTTCCCAAACTGCCTCCAAAATACGTAGAGGTAACCGAACCAGGTCGTACTGGGGGGCACCTGGGTGGCGAGACATTCCCTCCAGGTCGAACTGAGGGAACGCCAACTAACTGTATATTATATACTATGCTATAACACAATATAGGACACACACTGCTGTATTAATGGCAAGATTAGACAATGGAAACAAACATACTATGATTAAAATCGACTACCTTCAACGGTAGGCATTACAATTTTCGTTGTGTGCGACGCTATTTCATTTGAAAAGCCCCTCCCCTGTAGTCACTCACAAATATTCCTTTATTTCGCATAGCACCACTTTAAATATAACTATATGAATGACGATTACGCCTCGTGAGCAGCAACACGTCCTTATTTAATCATTTGCAGCCTTCGACAGAAATAACCGTTTTTCGTTCTGGTGTTGTTCAAAGTTTTAATTTCTTGTTGACTGCTTAGACTAAGGCTACGCCTAAGTCGGAGGGCTGCAAGACAGAGCCCCCACACTAAGCCTTATTTCTTCTAATCATATAACGTTACGACTCATGAAGATGATAATAGGCCGAATAATACTCAGTCTTAGAATTTGTGTTCGACTGCTTGTCCAAACTATTCAAATTTTTTTTGCACCTGAACCGATTCGACAAATTAATAAATTTTGTTTGATTCTTATTTGGCTTGCTCGTTCAAAACGTTCAAAAATTTTCTATCCGAACCGATTCGCAAATGTTGTGAGATTCTTGTTGAGCCGCTCCTTTAAAACAGTTCAAAAAATTTTTGTGTCCGAGCCAGTTCGGCAAATTAATAATTTTACCCGATTCTTGCTTGAGTTGGTATAACTTTCTTACGTTCGAGTTGCTCTGCTTCTTTTGTGTTTAATTAGCAATAATAGTTCAAATTCGGCATAACATCACTCAGTATAAAAGAACTATATTTTATCGAAATGTTAAAAACCTTACCTTCGTGGCGGTAACGGCGGAGGAGCAACATTTCTTGGTGGTATCGGAGGAGGAAGCTGAGACGACGAAATCTCGTTCACCGAGCAGCTGGTTTCAATTACAACCATTTCACTGGGCTCAGTTGTATAATGTGGAGTAGTCAGTGTAACACCTGCTGATCCGACGACAGTTCCAGTCGTAGCTCCAATATCGTCGTGGTCAGAAACGATCGACGGCGTCAACGTATGGGACGACGATGATCCACCCGTATTTTCAGCTTGCTCGCCGCCACTATAACTATTATAACTGCTGGTACTGTTTTCGGTTTCCACAAATTTTCGTTGCTCCCGCAATACCGATTTGTCGTTGCAATCTAATGTTTGGATGCTACTACAAGTTTCAGTAGTATTTACAACATGAGCAACAGATGTTGCACTAGAATGCGACTGTCGGCGATTCGATGACGTTTCCAGAGTATCAACGGTAGTGTCGATTGCTAACCCGGTAACGAACTCGTCAGGCTGTTGAAAATATTGTACAGATGCGCCTCCATTGCTAGAACTGAATCTAGCATTGTCGTAAATGATACTGCTACTTTGTAAACAATCGGCATTTGTACTTTTTGACACACTGGAATGGATAGCATTTGCTCCTGGTTTCGAGCTGCGAGGGGGTGGAGGTGCTACAACGTGGCTGCCTAAACCACGCGGCGGCAGTGGAGGAGAACATGTTCCCATCCGTGGAGGAATCGGCGGCGGTGCCACAGCGGTGACAGACTGAAACATGTCGCGCTCCGACAAAACAGATGCGTGCAACGTTTGTACGACATCAGTAATAGCATGAACTTCAGGACATGCATAATGACTCGCTTCCGTTTTCGCTGTGCCTACAGTTTGTTGTTCATTGTTTTTGCTCTCAATACCCCACGTAGATTCCAGTGCTGAGGTGGAAAAGTCAAACCTACTGCTGTATCGTAAGCTAGTTCGATTCGAATTATCGACAGATCTTGTGTTTGCTACCGAACCATCAGTATCAGCGGTACTGTGCTGGACAGTAGATAATAGTTCCATGTCCGGTCGAGTCATAGTTACAAGACTAGTTGAACCTAAATTTAAACCTGCAGCAGAGTATTCTGCTGGTACGTTCGCAAGCCTGATTTGACTTGCCTGACAGAGCATTGCGAATGATCCCGTCCACGACTGACTCATCACATCTGATGACGCTGTTTGTGTAAACGCAGGCGGTGTCAGCGGCATTCGCGGAGTCCGCGGCGATTGACCATTACTACTAATCATGTGCGGCGGTTTGGGAGGCAACGGCGGTGACATTTCGCTCATCCGTTGACCGTGAGCACCACCGTAATTATGATGAAAATGAAGCCAATTGCTAACGTGATCATGGCGACCAATTGTAGCAGCGTGTTGCGATAAACATGCTGCGACATCGCTGTTCGACATCTTCGATGCTCGCGGCGGAATTCGAGGTGGAACTGGTGGCGGTGGGCTTGGATCCTCGTCTTTCTGAGGACTAATCCCGCTGCTGCCTGAATCATTTGTGATATTACTAGTCAAGCCATCGGCAGCTGTCTGGTGGTCGTATAATTTCTCGTTGTGCTGACTACCATATGTCACTTTTGATGTTTTATTTCGGTTCGATCCTGCTACGATATTGCTGCCAGGTAACCTTAAAACGCTGTCATTTGCGCTGGCTGTGTCATTTTGTAGCCCATTCTTTGACATTTGTTGTTTAAATCTGCGCGCTGCCAGGCTGCCAGATGTCGGAGGTGGCGGTAGTGGAGGACTAATACTTGAAGTTACTGGTGCACGTCGCGGTTTCAGCAAGGGCGCACTTGTAGATGCCGTATAGTGGGGCTGACTTCTGCGCTGTCGATGAGGTGGTAGTTGTTGACCGCCACTTGTCACTGCACCAGATGGAGGAGGTGAAAGTGATGATATGTCTGAATGCCGAGGTGACATGTAACGGGCGCCATATTTCGGGACATCTTCAAGATACCTCGGATCGCTACCTGAAAAAGTCGTGATATCGATAATTAAAGGGCACTTTATAAAAAAGCAGTATCAATAACTAGTAGCTTGTGTTACATATAGATGTTAGTGAAATTTTGAATGTTGAATATTCCCAACTACTTTTGGGCATGTAGTGCACTAAATTCGAGAAAGATACGCAATTATTGTACCCAACCCACAACCTTATTTATAGAACAGAAGAAGCATAGCCCATTAACCTATTTTGCAGTAAAATGGTCACCTAGTTGTGCATTGTTCATGATTTGCTTGTTGCTTTTCTTTTTTCAACTATCATTAAAGTATCACATTTTTAAAGTAGTTGGGAATGTTCCAACCTATGTGCTTAGTATGTAATTTGCAAAGACATTGACATCTATATACAGCATCAAGTTACAAAGTGAGCCGCCGAATATCAGAAATGTTGCTTGCATAGTTGAAGATATATACGCGCCTGTTACTTTGCAAGTAACTACACTGCTAAAAAATAATTATTTGCTGAGCTGAGACCGTTGGGTTAGCAATGTTATTTCACAAGTACCGCAAATATTTATCTTAACTAAGCAACCATTTCCAGGTAATATTTGATAACAGCAAAATTACACTAAACTTTACAAAAGCAGAAGCTTTTCCCTGGTGGATAGAGAGTTTGTCGCTGTGATTTATTTTGTAAGCGTTGTATTTAATGGTGTATGCGTTATGAATGTTCCATCTAACTTGTACCGACCAATCCAAAGTTAACAGCAACTCAACGGGCGAGGTATTGGCCAAAGATAATACACTTCGACAACATTATTGGTTCATGAAGGATTTACATTACTACCTGGCTAGTCCAAAGTGGGTGGGAGGCATTTTCGGCTGCCCTCCGGCAAAACGGAGGTGCCCTCCGGCAAAAATTCGGGTACCCCCGTTTCAAAACCGCTGCTACGAAAAATAAACGTCTAAACGCGACAAAATCCGGTAAAAAGATTGCCCCCCCCCGGCACAATCCGGCACCCCCCGGCAGGTGATCCGGGGGGCCCTAGGCTTAGGCCCCCCGGCTGTGATTTCTGAGGTTTGGACTAGCCAAACTACTAAAGGTAATTTGCTTACATTCCAAAAATTTTAAAACCTTATCTATGCCCCTTACCAGTTTATAGACAAGCCTCCAATACCCGCTATAAATGACTGCTGTTCGCTCGCGACTGAATCGAAAAAAATTTTTTTTCTAAATATAGAATTTACTATTAATTTAAATACTTTCGAAATCTCGAGCGAGCCACTCGCTCGTTCGAAATTCCACGATCATTTTTGGCGATTACTGTAATATTAACTGATTTTGGCCCGAAATATTGGTTTGTCCGCGGTGGGGGACCCCCACTTTCCAAATCCCCCATGTTCGTGAGATTTAACCCCATGCCCGCCCCACCACTCGGCCGAAACCCCCCATGTTCAACTAATTCCAAATTTTTTTATGTCTAAAAATTTATTGTTTTTGTTTGCAAATTGTTTTTAAACATTAATTACCACTATTTATAATGCTAAAATATCGTCTTTAGCTTGAAAATACATTCACGGTAGTAAAAATGCATGAAAATATGGAAATATTTAGTTTTTTTAAGAAAAATTTATCCCCCCGATTGTAATTTTCCCCGACAATGAACATGCCCCCCGAAGTTCCCACCACTTTTCGGAAGGTTGTGGACAGGCCAGGAAATATGGGATTTGTTCAACCCTCGCTTGTAAACAAAAGGAAATACAGGCAAATAAATTTACTTGTCTGAGTCATTTTATGATCACATTCTAAATGGTAAAAAAATTTAGGACATTACGCCAGTCGGTTCTCGAGTTATTAGTTGCAGTAAACGTTGCGTTTAATACTGCATATTACGCTTAGGCAACACCATGATCTATCTTAGGATAAATTTATTCAGTAATAAATTGAACATTACATTTTGCTAAATTTCTGTTGTTTAGTAACTGTCATCCATAGCAATTTTCAGGACATATGCTACTATAATAGTAATGGTCTCGTTAGCGTTTGCCGTAAAGCTAAAAAAGGGTCACCATTTCAATGCTGAATTAATATCTGTACACACCTAGGGTACACACCCAATTGTCATCATTGCTCTACGAAATGACACCAGCACTCATGTAGCACAAGTGGTTGTGGAGATAATGATTTTCTGGCTTCTCCAAAGTGAAGGGAGTGGGTTAGTGACGGCCCGGGCAATTTTCGGTGCGCCGAGAAAATGGGCGCACGTCATTTCAAAATCGTGATGCAACCCTCGATTCAAGCCGGGGCACTCCCAGTTCATGCTCCCTGACAAAATCCGGCACGACCCCCCCCCAGTTCGTTCCCATACAAAATTTTCGGCAAACGTAGGAGCCAGATTTTCCTGCATTTTTGGTCCCAAATGCCCACTCAGATGTAAGTTTTGACCCAACCATGGAGCGTAAATGATGAAAATACAGGATTATTTGCCTCACAAAATGCATTTTTTGGTAAAACAGTCCATTGAGTTAAAGATGACATAGCTATAGTTCATGATAGATTGACAAAATTCAGTTTCTCCATGTCGTTAATGTATTGAATTTACAGTTTATTGGTTTATTCAAATTCAAGTTTATTACATGTGACTGACCCGATGTTTATGGGAATGCATCTTTCTATTTGTTTTCGATTATTTCCAGACACAAAATTCTTAAGCTGAGCAAGCAATAGCTCGGTGTGGTGTTCAGACACATAGTTTCGATTGTGTAAATTTAATAAGAAATCTTAGTTTGCGTTTAACTTGAGCAATTTCGAATGCATTAAAATAAAAATTTAGTAATAATTATTTAATAAAAAATGTTAGTTTGCATTTAAGTTAACGAATATCGTTTAAGCGAAGATCGATTAGCGATTGCGATATCGTACGATCTCGTCTTCGTTCGATTTTATGCTCATTTAATTCTGGTTGTATGTCAATGTCGATATATGATAACTCGGACAGTGTTTTTTGTTCCAGTAAATGTACCTAAGCGCGGTTTCGCTTTTAGGAAGGCCCATGATCTTTTTAATGCTCCCTTGTGCTACTCTGATAATGTGTTGCCCGGATTATTCTCACTGCAGCACAGTTTAGGCCATCAAAAGATTCTTAAAAACGACTGTTACAAAATTTTCTATGCCCTCCTAATTTGGTGGCCCCTGGGGTTTTCAAGCTCGCCCTAGCAAAACCGAGTGCACCCGGTTCGACCCCTGGCAAACTTTTGGACTCCCCCGGTTGATCGACTATTGGCAAAATTTTTGTTTCCACTGTGTTAAAACACCCGTAAATGACATAAAATTTGATCAAAATTTGTTCTAAAATTCCATCTTGAAGTCAAAAATGTAAATTTTGTTAAAATTTGCTTCTTTTCTACGTCAAAAGCGTTTTAGCAGTGTTTCTAACACGATGTTTAACCGTTTTCTCTTGGCAAAATTGGGCGCCCACCGGTTCGAAACCAGGGGGACCCTCGGTTCATGCTCCCTGGCAAAATTTGCAGCGAATGGAGAGCCAATATTTTGATACTATTTGAACACGTGTTTCCATAAATATTTAGTCAGGACCGTGAATGCATGTAAAGTTGATGATACCAAAACATACCAGGTTTAATATCAACAATTCCCATCACGCTGTTGTCGTCACCTTTGGCGTCGTAAGATGCATGTGCGTTTGTAAATATACTAAACGAACCGCGACTGAAACAAACAGGATAGATAATTGCATTTTGTATCTTACGGAGTTTTTAAGTACATCAACATTTATTATAGTAAAAAACACTAACGAGTTGGCTAGTAAATGACATAAAAAATGTCGACTACCTTCGGTAGGATCCCCGCTTTCACCCATATTCTTACTGTCTTACCAGTTTGAAAGCATAGTGGCCCTAGGTATTTTGGCTTGCTCAGCTCAAACCTCAAATTATTTTTGATCTGAGTGCACCCAGCCAAGTACAACTTTCCCGAGCGGCTAAATATTGGCCACTTTCTCAGATATTTTTTCCTTGTGTAGCTAAAAATCACTAATGTTTCCCAGTGGGTTTAACGTTGCTAAAAATGAAGTCAATCGGTATGTAACAATATATAAATAATTATATGTAAAATGTCTTTAACAGCAACTCAGGTATTAATTTATAATATTCCCAGTCACCCCACTGAGATGTTGGACACCCAAGTTCGTCCGTCAAGCGAATTTCTAAGTGCGACCCCAGGTATTTTCGAGGCATTATCGGAACCCAGTTCCGCACGATTTGTTGTTAAATATTACTGCTCAATACCATTAGATACCAGCCTGAAATTACAAAGGAACAATAACAATTTATCAACGTATTATTCATTTACTGTTCAAACACAAATTCTACAACATATAGTTTATTGTTCTATTTACATCTATCTAACAGTTAAAGAAACAGTAATAATTATTGAACAAAGTTACGATTCATTCGTACAGAAATTGAAACATGTCGGCTTGCCCTCGAACATCGACCAAGAATATACGAATAAAACGACAAGTGTTCAGCAGACGTCAGAACGCCGCATTTTGAGTGAGTCTTAAGCGTGCCGCGAGCGAGTGGCTCCTTCGATAATTTGAAAACATTAAAATTAATAATTTTAGAACAATTATTTATTTCAACCGAAGCATGAGCGAGTTGCGATCTCGATCGTACGACAGTCATATTGCAACACGTGTGTAGCACTGTCCTTGCCACAGTTGCTTCATCGTACTGTTGGTTTGATCCTCATTCAAGAATGCGTCGTTTAACAAATTCTGCCGAAAATTATTATGCATGAATCATAACCAGTGTCAGAATATGCATTGAGTGAATAAATTTTGAAAAAATAAATGAATATGCTAATAAATGAGTTTTTGAACGGTTTCAGCTCGAGAGTATTTTGGCTTATTTTCAAGAGATTTTTCTACAATAAATATAAATAACAATAAATATAGAACAATAATTAAAAATAAGATTATGAACGACGCTTATTTATTTCAGCAACTGTATATTTTTATAACTGTACAATAGTAAATATCTATAAGCTTAATTTATGGTTGAAACGAAGTTTCCGAACGTAGTTTTCACTTAGGGCGATAGGGGAAAATCGTGAAAATTACTTTTGTGTCTGTTGTAATTTATTCACAACTCATCTTCAAGAAGACGGATTTGCGATTTTTTGTTTGCTAGCAAAAGCGATGACGATAAGGGGATTTCGGAATTGGGGACGGAAGGTGCCAGAGCAACCAGTGTTTAGTGTGTTGTGACGCTGAGATTTGTAGACGGTTTCCGTTGTCTATAAAGCTAGCGCGAATCTATCATGATGGTAAAATGACAAAACCGTTATTTAAAGGTTATTTGCCAAGTCTAGCTATACCAGTGGCAGTGTTTCACAGCCCATACCTCGCGTCCTAGGCTTCGCATCTAAATCTACCACTACCCGAAATCAACTTATCAAGATCTATAACTTTGTTGAACAACATTTCTTGTGAGAGTCTGAGCCTCAGTGAACCCGACTATGGTTCGTCAACTTGTTTGCCAGAGATATAGATTTTTCAAATTTCAGTCTATTTCCTGTTTTTACTTTACAAAGATTGTGTCTTAATTTGGTATCAAGCTTGAGCCCGATTTAGAAAATGCCTTCAATACTTATGAGAATATGGTTTTGAAGAGCGGTTTATATATATGTTTTTTCGGATGTTGAATACGGCGGTTTCGGTTAGTTCTATTTGGCTTCACATGTACATTGCAAAGAGCCGTTGAGTCAACCAGCGCTTGCGAAATATTGAAGCTAGCATTGACGTTTGAAACTATAGCAAAACAAATTATCGTTTGATATTTCTTGACTCGTCAACAATAATCGATTGTATTTAGTCCCAATGGTATTGTTGTCCGCTAATGATGGCAGTGCAGTTAAAACACGACGACATTAGTGACCCTAACTCGGCAAGGTCATAAAATAACTATTTTGTACAATCATAAAAGTAACGCTATCGAGATACTGGCTGTGATTGTCAAAACAGACGGCCCAAAATATTTCAAGCAAACCTATGTATCCTTCGACCTATTACAAGTCCGTTGCTACTATAAAACAGCATAAGGCTGGCTTCAGGCTTTAAATCTGAGTTCGATAGGTCCCGCGTTTGAAATCGTTATCCAGGTTTTCCAGACGAAAACCTACTTTTTTCATTAACCGTAAGACGAAAGTCACAGATTAGATCAGTGATATGTTTTGGGCACGAACGCAATATGTCAGCATTTCTGTATCACTGCCAAACCTTCTCTACCGCCCTGTGAAGCTGCAAAGCCTAAATAAATCAGTTTACACGGTTCAAAACGATTGGTGCTACCGAGAGTGCATGATGATTTCTTGAGAAGTGTATTACTCGATTCTTGAGAAGAGATTCGAAATCATCATGCAAACCCGCCGAACATGATGCTGTCCATTTCGACCTTATCCCCTCTGCGTTGAGGGGGTATTCATATCATTAACCCAAATTTGTCCCGATCCCTCCTCGCAGTTATGAGGGGTCGTTTGAAAAAGATTTTATTCACGACCCCTCTTCCAAAACTACAGGGGTCAAGGAAAATGATTTTTTTCAAACGACCCCTTCAAAACTGTGGAGGGTTAGAACAAATTTTGGTCCACGGTATCATGACCACTTCAAAAGTGAGTGGACAATTTCAACCTTAAAACTGATGGGGTAAGGTCGAAATGGCCAGCGACATATTCGATGCGTTTATATGGTGATAGCGAGAAATGTCGCACTCTTCTCAGGAAGCCATCGTAAACTCATGATACTTCCAGCGTAAATTTGCATTAGCTTATCCGCAATGGTTGCAGCAACTATCAATTTTTTCCATTTCCTCCATACAGCGCATACAAATTATACACCCGACAACTTATTCACGAAAATAGACACCGCTATATTATGTTCACTTTGCTCAAAATACGATAAAGTTTGGTTTTTCTAATTAAACGTAAACGTTACGTTAGGATCACAAGGTTTAACAGTTTAAGTTAATTTTACTTTGGATTATTCGATTAATAAACGATTTGCGCTTTATTGTCCCTATTGTAGATATGTACATACTATGTAAGTGATTTATATGCTGCTCATAATTTTTTCATTACTCGCTTCTCAGTAATATATCGTACCTTGGATCGACCAGCGGTTTCGCATCCGGAGGAGCAGGAAGTGGCGGAGTTCGCGGTCCTACGGAATTAAGTCCTATGGAATTAACGCTCGATCCAGCAGGAGCTCCCATCGTAGCTGTTTGAGGATCGGAGAGAAACGACTGCGGTCTAGCAGTATGGAGCGTGGCGCTACCGCTTGTGTGCGGCGGCGTCGTCAACGAACCACCGTTGCCGGCGTTAATAGAGTGTCCTTGAGTAGCGCGACTTAGATTATGACTGCCAGTTGCAAACCTAGTTTGTTTGTTGGCCGTCGGATACGGTTTTGGTTTAATCCCAGGTGAACGAAGGGAGTAATTACGAGTTGGAGGCTAAAGACAAACAATGAATACAACATAAGCTATAAATTTTCGCCACATAGATACTCAGCTAATTTGCAAGTTAGAAAAAAGTGATCTTAACGAAACTGGAAAAGGAATCATTGGCTGTCTTGCTTTAAGCACCTACGCCTTTCTGTTTGGCTGTTCAGAATTTTAGAATTATAATGCTTATCTTCGCCATTCGCTAAAATTTTGCCAGGGGCATGAACCGGGGGTAGCTCTGGTTCGGATCTTGGGACGCCGAATTTTGCCAGTTGCGTTAATTGGGGGCCCCTGGCTGGAACTCGGGGCGAACTGATGGGTTTAAAATGTTATATTTTCAGCGAAAAACGTTATTAATAGTTAGACTCAGAGTCAGAGACAATGCAAAAACATTATTATTGAGCCTAGAATAAACTTTTCAGCCAATTTTTTGCTGAAAGTAGTCAAATTTTTAACTTCGGAAAGGGATTTGTAAAAAATTTATTGTCAATTTTTTATGTCATCTGGGAATGTTTTTACCGATGGGGGAAGCCAAAAATTTTGCCAGGGAGCCCTAACCGGGAGGTAACAGTTTTTTCCAGGGGGCAGCCCCGCCCCATACCCTCCATGTTGGAGAAGCCAGAATACTTCTTCATATCTAACAATAGCCTTAGTTACATTCTGAAATATCAAATGCCAGCACAGTAACAAACACATGTAGTTGCGGTCAAAAATAAAAGCAAATTTCTCGTAAATCGCGAAAAATTAACAGCTTTTCTACTGTGGTTCGCGAATTTATCGCATATGATTATAGAAAGTTTTGCGTCTATTTCTGACCGAAGCTGTATTATTCCTACATTTTAAATCGATGAGTCCAATGCCTCAATAAGTATTCGTGCGCTATAGATGTATCGCAGTAAGTTGTTAATTATTATTTACTCACTAAAATAATAAACAAGATAACCCATTTAAGCCATTTTTATTCAGTCACTAAATTAATAACAAAGTGCTCAATAGCCACAATATTAATGAGTATCACTTACGAAAAAAGGCGGCTTGTCGCATCCTTTCGGTTCGATTTCGTGCGACTTTTCCCAAAGATAATCTTCAATGTCTTGCTTATCCTCGAATTCTGGAAACGGATTCAAGTTTTCGAGGAAATGCTGAAAACAGACAATATATTGCATAAAGCATAGTGCGTAGGTAACCTAAAAGTCGCACGCTAGCATATAATACTTTGAACCCGGCCATAAAAGGTTCAAAAGCGTATAGTTTATTGCTAAAATAAGTTGTCAGTTATGTATTTTTAAAAGATAATTCATTTTTGATTTTCAGAGAAGATTAAATCTTTCACCAGAAGATAATTTTAATAGAAGCCAACTATTAAATAAACTAATTACATTTTGATGCAGCTGTATTATTATGTACTAATTATAAATAATCAGAAGAAAATTGCACCACCAAAATGTCATAAAACAGCAATAATTGACGACACGATCAAAATCTCTAAAAAATATTTCCACTTTAGATAACCCAATCGGAAAACGCCGACAGTTCATGCAGCCTTCTCCTCCAACAACCTGTTGATGCGTTTATATATATTTGAAACCGGAAATTCAACAGTATATAGATCTCACAATATAAGACTTTTGAAAGATTATACCAATATTTTATTAATGCATGGTTTTGTTCTATACATACAGTACTCGCCAAAAATGACCGTCGCATTTCGAGCGAGCGGGTTCGAGCGAGTCGCGAGCGAGTGGCTCGCTCGAGATTTCGCAACTATTTAAATTAATAGAAAATTCTATTTTTAGAACAAATTTATTTCGAGCGAGTCGCGAGCGAGTCGCGAGCGAGTGTCGAGCGAGTCGCGAGCGAGCGACAGTCATTTTTGGCGGGTACTGTATGTTGTAACTGATGTACAATGTCACTGTAAGTACGACAGAAATTTCAAACGTCAAAGATATTTTGAAGTAAAAATCTTCAATGTCTCGAGCAACTCGCAAACGAGCGATGGTGATTTTTGGCAAGTACTGTAACAGTAACAAGCGACAACGCTGTAACATTTAACAAATTTAAAAATATCAACTTTACGGTGAGTTTACATGTTGAAATTTTTCAGCTCCAAACTTGACTAAACCAGATTTTCCAGACGATTATGGTTTTTCCAGGGGCCCCAAAAGAAAAATTCAATGTAATATTAATGCCTTGTTTTGAACACCAACGCAAAATGCCAGATTTTAAGAATCAATAGCGTTGCTTTCTCTAAGAGCCTTTGGATCCGAAACCTAAATCCACCCGTTTAGCATCTGTATCGGTCAAAAAAACTGATGTGGAGCAGTTTATTCGCGGTGGCTGTCGCAACAATGAATTGTTGTTTCACAACCTTGCTGGTATCACAAACAAACACGAAAACGTATTCCGAAAAGCGGAGACTGCGCTGCATATTATTAGATTTTGCTGACTGAGAGCACAATATGAGAAGTTTGCTTTTAAAATCAGGCGTAGAGACACTGCGTTATACGCACATGGATTAAGCCTTTTAGTTTGAAGTGTAAGCTTTAAACAGTCCTGAAGCTCTGCTGTTTTTAAATTTCAGATAATGCTCTGATATGCAATGTCTATTAATATGAACGGTAGAGTTCAATATTTGCTACTTATGACGACCAGGGCGCAGCAGAGGGATGCACGGGGGGCGTCACCTCATGACGGATGACGTAAAACCGAAGTACATGTATATGTGGGCCAGGTGGAGTTACGTTGTGCACCCCATGCAGAATGTTCTGGGTATACCCGGCTATGACACGACTACTCAGGAATGGCACGAAATCCATCGAACAATTTTGCATTATCGGCTTACCTTTACATGTCGCAGCACGTTCATGATGTTAAAATATTCCAAAGCAAAAAAAATTTAATATCTAGGTATTTTCGACAATATTAAAAATGCATCTAACAATAGTAGCAGTAGTAAAATACTAACAAGCCATCTAAAATGCTCATGTAAAATGCGTGAGTAAACTTGAGGTGACCCCGCCAACCATCCTAGTTTGTCATTACCGATATCGAATTGCAAACCCTTGTTACGGAAAAAGGCTTAATTTCATTCGGTTTTCCGCTAACCGAAAATTGACCAAATCAAATTCAAGTGCCAGATATTAGACATTGTGTTCGAACAGAATTTCGGCTATTTCAGTTTCCAGAAATTCTGTTCCCTAATATTCAGTATTCTCGAACAAATTTAATTCAAAAGTGACGCCACAATTAATGCGACAAATATTTGTTCTCAAAAATTTGGGTAATTGTACTTGAATTTTCGCGAACACAAAACAGCCACATTTCAATCGCGAGCGCTGTGTTCGCGAACAGTTTTCCGCCGAATTTCAATTGACCAAAAAGCGCTCTGTAACAAAGTTAATACAAAAATACTAAATAAGATGGTTGGCAGGGTCACATTAAGTTTACTCGCGCAAAATTTTATATCACCTACACGCCGTTGCAATTCTTAAATATTATTTGTATATACGTCTGAATACGATGAATGCAGTTGTAATAAGCAAATTATCTGCGAAAAAAACAGCAACACCGAGTTGTTTGCAATGCTCTAAAATTGCACCGCTTTAATTTCGTTTTCAGCATCTAAATTTCTGTTGAACAACTTCTACGATTCGGAAGTTTCAAGAAAAAGCAGCAATACCGAGTTGTTTGCAATTGCAATGCTTGAACGTTGCAGCGCTTTAATTTCGTTTTCAGCATTTAAATTTCTGTTAAAAAACTTCGACAATTTGGAAGTTTCCACAAAAAAATCGCAACACCGACTTGTTCGTTACGATCTATGTTTGCACCGCCACATTGCGTCAATACAAATATCAAGGAGCAAATTCAAGTAATGAAATTTTTTAATATGCCATATTTTATCTATTTCCTATTACAGCCAGATCAAGCATAATTTCAACTTAACAAAAACGCCCTATAAAATGTATATACGTAGAATAAATCCGCGTAGTAGATTTTCCGCCACAATTCTGTAATTGTTGACGATAGCAAAACACTTGGGCTCTCCAAATTTTGGGCCCTGGTATTTGCAAGTGCCCCCTCGTAAAAACGAGGTTCCCCGGTTCGTGCCCCATAGTAAAATTTTGGGCTCCCCGGTTTATCGCCTCTCGGCATTTTTTTCTGTTTCAGCTCGGTAAAACACCAACAAATAACATAAAATTTGATACAAATTTGTATTAAAATTCCGAAATTTTGTCAAAATTTGCTTCAACGTCGCTATTTCTGTCAATGAATAGCGTTTTTCAGCGTTTCTGGCATGATTATTAACCCTTTTTCTCTTGAAAAACGTCCCCTGGTTTCGAGCAAGGGGCCTCCCGGTTCATGCCTGCTGGCATAGTTTACAGCGAATGGGGAGCCCATACAACGGTAGCAAATCAACACAAGGTGCATACATAGGACAGGTGTTTTGGATCATTCAGAGCTGGAGGCTAAAAGTAAACCTGTTTCATTTACATAAGCATTTGCAGAGCATGGATTGCTCTAACGATACCGAAGCAGAAACTATTTGTAACATGGTGTTACTACATAAGCAATTATGAGTATATATATTATGATTGCTGAAACCTTGTATAAAAAAGCTAGTTAAGCAAAATAGTGTTAATCTTAGTAAATCAGCGTATACTACAGTTTAGTACAATCCATGAAACGCAGATACTAACTATTTTCCTAATAACGAACCGTGTTTATTACCAAAAACGCGGAGTATTAAAGTAGTTTGGCTAAAAAATATGTCTAGTAATTGACGTTTGGCAAACGGAGCTAATAGGCTACAGTATTGGGTCCCGTGTACATTTAATGTGGTACAGCTCACGCAGTAGTGCATAGTGGAACACACTGCTTTTTTGGAGGATTTTGGGAACCAAAAACACGCAACGTCGATAGATAAATAAAGCTGTCGTTGAAAACATTTTAGTTTCCTCGCAGTCCCAGCAATACTATAATAGCGTGCAAGACATCAAGAGCAATTGACTAGCAGTTTCAGCACATACTTATACTTCTTCTTTCATTTATTTTACTACATATAGATTTATAACATCAAGGACGGGTTATGGTTCCAATTTTGGATCAGGTTATTCCCAGATATATACACATATATGCAGGACATACAATTTAGAGAACATATAACTATATAGATACACACAGAATATATAACTAGACTAACTGAAGATTAATATAATTGGGGGAAACCAAATTCGAAGGGAAGCGCTGAGTTAAACCACGGGCGTAGCCAAGAACTTTTACTCATAAGGGTACTAAATGTGCCAGCGGGAGAGATAGCTTAAACGCACCATTCACACATAACCGTGACCTTCACTTTTCCGCCATATTTCGGCGTGGGGGCACATGAGGCACTTTCCACCATGCCCCTTCCATTTGGCTACGCCCCTGCAAATAAACACGAGGACTTAATGCCAACCGATCATAGCTAGTCCATTGATGATAATAATAATAAAAAGAAACTCATTGACAGAAATTCGTGGGTAGACGACAGGGGGAAGTAAAAACGGAAAAGGCCAACTTCTTTCTAGCAAAAAAACCCGAGCACAGCTGTTGCTCGCATAGACATCGTCGTATTCGAACGTTGGCATGGCATACTATATCTATCGTATATATGTATCTACAATATATATACGTATGCAAGTTTGTGGTTGTATTAGGAATATGCCAACAAAACAACATATCACTGGCAAAAACAAAATCCATTAATAAAATAAATTATAATGCAAAGGCGTGCCGTTAAGAAACATTTATAGCAGCTTACTGCATCGACGAGCTATATCTATGTGCAATGTTATTGCATTGGGGACTCATTGGTGCCCTGAGGAAATCATACATATTATAATATTGTGTTATATATGTGCATATCTATGTGTATGGACTTGTGCATATGTAGTATGAATATGTATTGTGTTATATGTGTGTATATAGCGTTATATATATATCGTATATATAAATACACAGACATAAATATTACTATTATTATTAATTATTTGTACGAGGAAAAAGCATATGTTCAGCAATACATTGGCTTTTACAACCATTTTATTCGGGACTGCACTTCGATTTTGCCCACCGCCAAATTATTTGTACGCTCCAGATCCTCAAAACTTCGCCTTTCAATAGGGTCTCCATGTTTGTTTCGGTCTTTCGTCGACTTCATTATTATTATTATTATTCGCTATCGCTTTACAATAAACACATACAACAACAACCAAACTTGGACTGTTTGTTAATAATGCAATGATGAGCAGCGTATTATAATACACGACATTGAAACAAAAATGTCGGAAAAACCCCATTTCCGGTTGTCAAAATAGTTTCTTTAATTTTGTTTATTACATAGCCGCAGATAGGACGCTGCTGCTGAGAAAATGCCGTTTCTTGCAGCTTTATTATTATTGCGCTGGCTGACTGGGTGCATTGTGCTCAATCGTTGCAAATATTTTCCGTTAAGGCTAAATTAGAAAGCAATCGAGCAGTTTGACATTTAAAATATTGCTTGCTGCTATAATAGAGCAACAACAATAAAATGGGATCCTAAAGCTCACAAACAGGGGTGTTAATGTGTAGTACAGAGAAGTGGAAAGGGTGTGGCCCAACCGCTTAATTTTATTTTACTGATTTACGTTTATCTTGCTACCAAGGGCAAATGTTGGGGATCCATGGGTCGGATACCCCACCGGGGGAACGGGTCGATAAATTTTCGAAATTTCTGGGACTCAAACATATTCTTACACTTTTTGCCAATTTTCCCCATTTGTGACAAATTTTCTCCGGATTTTGCCAATTTCCCCACATCTTTAGAGCGGGAGGGGGTGCCGTGGCTCGGGGGTGCGGCGTGACGGATCCTCCTCACCACGAAATACTGGTTCCGTCACTGCTTGCTATATCAACATCATCGGTGTAAATCGTGTTGAAAGCAACCAAAAGACCTTCCCAACCACTCCCTCCGGGTTTACGCGAAAGGATTGCCATCGGTGGTCGCTTCGTGTGGTGCCACAGTAAGATGCTTCAAACTTGGCTCCTGAATGGCTTCACAAAGCCACGTGCTGATGAAGCGATATCCGACAACAAATCAATGACGACTTTCAGGGTGGTGGTATCGTCGCATGCGGCGGAAAGACGGCACATGCGCCCTCACTAAAGATCCAGCTCGTCTGGTGGCGTCATTTCAATATCGAATACATATGTTAAATATATATCAGGGAGCAACCGGAATTCCGGTTCCGGCGAAAATCGTGTTCCGGTTGTGGTTCCGGCAAAGGGCAAAACCATACCGGAAACGGAATTCCGGTTTAAAAAGTTTGTTTGAAATTTTCCACGTTTTTTGCTTCATCTGTAATCCAAACATATGTAATATATATTATACAATGATCAAGCTCCAATACAACCAAGCAAAAAACATTAACTAAGCAATTTAACGTTTGAAACGTAAGTAGTGCACATAGTTTCAGTTGGAATTTTTCATAATAACCTGCAGGAGTTTGTTAACAAATCAAAGCCACGTCGATGCTTGTAGCAGCTATTTTACACATCCAGAAGTCTGTGGGGTACGTTTCAATTAAACCGGTCCAACTCAGTAACAGAGTATGGCTTACGCAGAAGTACTTAGGGTATGCTTGGCTAGCATAAATTGCTTCAAGAACCCGCCAATGCGCTTGTAAACTTGGTAAATCAGTCTAAATTGCAGTAAACTAGCGTTATCTGCAACGTAGCTAGAAACTGCTTTCTTGGCAAAGAACTATATTTATTGAAACTGTGCGAGCAGCATCACAGTGTGTCTCATTTATAGCATTCTGAGTAGAAAGTTATCATCATTATGATCTAACTGACGGGCACTGTTTGTCCAACGCTAGCCTAAACAGTGTCTCTGACCACTGATCAGAAAATTACCTTCTATCTATTATTTTCTCTTAGAATCATATAAACCAATAATTTTTATTTTCCTACAGAAGAACATGCAACAAACGTATGTGTTGTAAAGGGAGGCGACTGGAGACAAAGGAAAGTGTGTATTCTACGCTCCAAGCTTTGTTAGCACATTCGGTTTGACGCAGTATACACAATGGTGTATAGTGGAAGACATTTTTTGCTCTGAATGTCTAAAAACCGACATATTTGATCGATAAATAAACATTATTAGCTTCCTCAGTCTCTTTAAAGTTTCAGAAAGGCAATAATACCATCGCAATACATTAAGTTTAATGTAAAAGTTATTTTCAATGCATTTTAAATCCACTATACCTTCATTTCTTCCATCATATGTTTTACTATATATAAATTTCGAAGACCAAGTTCCGGTTCCGGATCCGGTTTAAATGGACGGTTCCGGTTGCTGGTTCCGGTTCCGGCAAATTTCGGTTCCGGTTATTCCCTGATATATATATGTGCTGAATGCAACTGAAATCTGAAACTGCCATTATAACCTGAAAATTCCGTAATATTTTGGGATATTCATAGGAAATCGTATTTTAGGATATAGTTGTACGGGGGGTAGAATGCTACATTTAAGTGAAAGAAATTCTTCGGGAATAAATACTAGAAGTTTAATGGGGAAGAAATTCTATGGGCGATAAAATACTATACGACACTGGCTCTTTGAACTCAACCATTGAAATCGATTTTCTGTATTTTTGAACCACTGTAGCTTTTATAACATTTCTTGAGAGTGGTTTAATTCGATTTTTATATAACGTTGACTGTCCTTTCGGGTTTTTACTGTCTCTTCCGCTGAGACATTAGTCTTAGATTCAATTTTACGCCGTACCGTTAAACCGATTATATATGTTATAAATTAAATACCGCTGATCATGCGAACTATATAGATATTAGCGATTTAGTTTCAGAATTGTGCGCACCGTAAATTTTAAGCCCGCGGGTAGTGGGTACCCATTACCCGTACCGTGAATAATCCTGTACGAACAGCAATCAGCGCTACTAACCGAAATGATGAGGTAGCGGCATGGAAAAGTCAGTGATACACGTTCTGAAAACCAGGAATATCTTTTTAGCACCCGCTGTCGAAATTATATATTAGATGAGTTCCTTTTATGGCCACTTCGTGGTTTTCTTTATTTGGCAGTGGACGCCGTCGTCGAAATGACTAAATCGTTATCTTTACTCAGCGCTGTTCAAAGGATGGTTCGTTTCTTTAGCGGAAGCCATCTAAAAGGCATTGTTATTGGCTAGCCGCCCGAAAACTAAGCGTCTAATTGAACGAGCGCTATCTCCAGCTTCAATTATTCTTAAGCGGGAAGCATTTCGTTTAAGGTGCCTGGTTGGGCCGTAAGAGGTGAGCAATCATAGTGGGTATATTTCTTCGTCGCGTACCCGGGGCGGAGAATGCTACGAAGCTGAATGCACAAGAATAGTTAATTGATAAACTCTCAAAACCGCCGATATATATTTACAAGTTACGGACTTCTGGGGACTAAAAAATTCTCTGAGTCAGCGCAGTAGGGGCCTAGCAGCGGTGGACAAGCCTACAGCTTTCGCGAGCACCCGCGGGCCCAAAAATTTTTGCATGCGCACACCTCTGCTTAGTTTAGCTGGCACAAGTGGCTACAGAACAACATACAGCTATCTTCAACAAACCTACATCGGCTTACGTTTGGAATTAACAGAAATAATTAGTTACGCACATAAGTACATACTACTGTACATAGACAGTTCATTCTAACTAACTGGTTAATCATAGCAGTTCCAACCCGCCATATGTCACTATGAGCAGCCAAAATATTTGTTAATAAAATAAGCAAATAACAATGTTCATTACAAAAAATTTTAAGCTGTGATTTAATGTAATGCAATGCTAATTTTTTACAGTTTCTGCTATGCTGATCGCGTATTATGTAGTTTTATCGACAGCATGTAAAAAGCTACCACAAAGGTTCATCAAAATACTAACAAAAATACACCTAGATAATATAAAAATGGACTAAGCTCTCGGAAATAGTTAATCATGGAAGTGAACGCCTAGAGGAGATAATCCAAATACAATATCTGCCGGCTACTTGAAATACACCTAAATAATATGAAAATGCATTAAGCTCTCGGAAATAGTTAATCATGGAAGTGAACGCCTAGATGAGATAATCCAGATACAATATCTGCCGGTTACATCAAATACACCTAAAAATATGAAAATGCATTAAGCTCTCGGAAATAGTTAATCATGGAAGTGAACGCCTGAGAATAATCCAGATACAATATCTGCCGGTTACTTGAAATACACCTAAATAATATGAAAATGCATTAAGCTCTCGGAAATAGTTAATCATGGAAGTGAACGCCTAGATGAGATAATCCAGATACAATATCTGCCGGTTACATCAAATACACCTAAAAATATGAAAATGCATTAAGCTCTCGGAAATAGTTAATCATGGAAGTGAACGCCTAGAGGAGATAATCCAGATACAATATCTGCCGGTTACTTGAAATACACCTAAATAATATGAAAATGCATTAAGCTCTCGGAAATAGTTAATCATGGAAGTGAACGCCTAGATGAGATAATCCAGATACAATATCTGCCGGTTACATCAAATACACCTAAATAATATGAAAATGCATTAAGCTCTCGGAAATAGTTAATCATGGAAGTGAACGCCTAGAGGAGATAATCCAGATACAATATCTGCCGGTTACTTGAAATACACCTAAATAATATGAAAATGCATTAAGCTCTCGGAAATAGTTAATCATGGAAGTGAACGCCTAGAGGAGATAATCCAGATACAATATCTGCCGGTTACTTGAAATACACCTAAATAATATGAAAATGCATTAAGCTCTCGGAAATAGTTAATCATGGAAGTGAACGCCTAGATGAGATAATCCAGATACAATATCTGCCGGTTACATCAAATACACCTAAAAATATGACAATGCATTAAGCTCTCGGAAATAGTTAATCATGGAAGTGAACGCCTAGAGGAGATAATCCAGATACAATATCTGCCGGTTACTTGAAATATACCTAAATAATATGAAAATGCATTAAGCTCTCGGAAATAGTTAATCATGGAAGTGAACGCCTAGAGGAGCTAATCCAGATACAATATCTGCCGGTTACTTGAAATACACCTAAATAATATGAAAATGCATTAAGCTCTCGGAAATAGTTAATCATGGAAGTGAACGCCTAGCGGAGATAATCCAGATACAATATCTGCCGGTTACTTGAAATACACCTAAATAATATGAAAATGCATTAAGCTCTCGGAAATAGTTAATCATGGAAGTGAACGCCTAGCGGAGATAATCCAGATACAATATCGCCGGTTACCTGAAATACAACTAAATAATATGAAAATGCATTAAGCTCTCAAAAATAGTTAATCATGGAAGTGAACGCCGAGCGGTGATAATCCAGATACAATATCGCCGGTTACTTGAAATACACCTAAATAATATGAAAATGCATTAAGCTCTCAAAAATATGTTAATCATGGAAGTGAACGCCGAGCGGTGATAATCCAGATACAATTATATATCTGCTGGTTACTTGAAAAATGATGAGCCGCATTATAAATTTTTGCCACCAAATTTTATATGGCCAAAGCGAACTATCACCACAGAGACTTCTGGCTTGATTTACAATATAAAAAACCTACTGCCTGCAGCAGTCATTAACCATTGTTGGTATATATGTATATTACACAAATTAGGTCTTTATATTTCTGGAACAAAACAAATATATAAGACTGGCTCAGCTCCAACAAATCAATTCGATGCACAAAGAAATAATTTGTTGTCCAAAAAACCTGAACGTACCAAGGTATTTCGTGGTGCCAAACCTACTCCACACACAGGTACCAAAATTATTGTTATTGTACACTGAGTGTATGATAAAAATAACGGAATAATAAAAATAATAATTTAATAATCAATTCGTTCCGAATAAAACATTTTCGAAAACAAAACCTTACCAGAATGTTCTAATACAGTACTTGCCACAACTGCAGCAAATTACCCTGTGAAAGTGGGTCACAATTTCGGTAAGAATTTTTCATCTTCACCCCGCACGAGTTCTGCAACGCAGCCAGAAACTGCGTTCTTGGGAACGAACTGTATGTATTGAAACTGTGCGAGCAGTATCACAGTTTGTTTCATTCATAACATTCTGATCATCATCATCTAACTGATGGACACTGGCTGCCCAACGCTAGCCTGAACAATGCCTCTGGACAACGATCAAAAAATTATAGCATACCTTTTTTATTTTCTTTTAGAACCATATAAACGAATGTTTTAAAAGTTTCCTACGTAACAATATGTAACGAACGTATTCCAGTAAAGGATGCAATTGGAGGCAGAGCGAAGTTGTCTAGTCTACGCTGTATGCGTTACAACATTCAGATCATTCACCAAGTCTATACAGCGGAAGCAAGTTTGCCGCTAGGAGTCCCAAAACCCACATCTTGGTCGATAAATAAATATTGTATCTTCCTCAGCTTGTTCAAGTCATAGGCAATAATGTCATCACAACACTTTATGTTAAATGTATATATAGTTTAGTTTTAATACGTGCCTTCATCCACAGTGCCTTCATTTCATGCTTTATCAGTTTTAAAATAAATAAGTTTCGAAGACTGGGTTCCGGATCCGGTTTAAAGGGACGGTTCCCGTTATTCCCTGACACACAGCTATTTCGATCTCCCACACTTCATGTCCCGAGGTTAATTGTGGCCTCCTTCCAGTTTATTGACCTCATGTACATTTCAGAGCGACTAAAATTGCAAATTTTACTATGATTGCTTGAAAATATCCGATTCTAGCCTATTTTGGCAAAAAAACCCAAACTTCTCCCTCTGCGGTAAAAATTGCAAATATTCCTAATTTTGTGTAAACACAATATAATTACAATCAGTAGTTGTTAAATTACACATTCTTGATGTATTCTGACAGAAACAGTACTTTATGGTGTCCCGTCTCCCATCCCAAGTTCAACCGAGGGATCGCCAGACGAACTGCGGGAATCTCCGCAGGTATATACGTATTTTCCGTTCAGCCAGTTCCGAACTAGCGACCCCAACGTCATGCCCACAGGCATAGTTTTGTTAGTTTAGACAAGCTAGATATGCCTTTGCAAGTGTACACATATCACTACGTTTGAGATTAACCAGACATAATTAGGTACTTGGTTAGTGATGGGAAGGGATATTTATGGTTTACATATAAATCCGGGTAAACTTCAAGGATAAATATCGAATATCCTGATATCCGAATATGCGCAACATATCCTAAAATTTCAAACTTTAATAAATTTTTTATTTTCAGAATATTCCAAAAATAAAATTTTAAGCTTTCAAACATAAAAATGAAAATAGATGTCGTATAGTAATAAATATGGATATTTAAACCTCACTGCAGTAAATCTTTCTTCATACGATGCCATGACATGTACATTTTTACCTTTTATTAAATCAAAATAGATGTATAAAATTTAATTACGGATATTAAACCTCGTTGCAGCAACACTTTTTCACCTGGTGCCACGACTTTTACACTTCAAACTTTTAGACATAAAAATGAAAATAATATTCCAAACCACCGCTGGGCTTTTACACTAAACCCAAGAGAAAGAAACAATTTTTCTATCAAATTATCATTTTTATAAAAAAGATGCATTACACACTATGCTATTTTGCCTCAAAGACATAGAAACCCAACTGTACCTTTTACTATGCACTTTTGGCTACGAACATAAATCTTGCGACGGTCCAGACGAATCTCCACACGTTTCAGAATATTACGTATAATCTTATGGCGGATAATAATATAACGACAATTTTACATAGCTAGACATTACGATTCCGCTTAGCTGTTGTTTCATGCTTTTCTGTTTTGTTTCTCTTTTTTCAATTATTTGTTTAGAATTACATTACATAATTCACCTCGTTCACCCCCAACCTGCAAGAAACAAACTAACAGTTGAAATTTCAAAAGTTTAATCTTTTGATATTTTTAAACATTTTTACCTGATTACTAAAAACGGATCCTCTGAGTCAAAAAATTATGCAAAGCTGTAGCTCTAGATGACAGGATTCTGCAATACAGTCTCCATTTTTGATTGGATTCATGTGGAGTTATGACGTAAAATGTTACTAGACCACAAAATGGTTGAAATAAAAGCCTCCCATTCGTTTCAGTTTTCTGCGAATTTGTGCAAAAAATTATTGCAGCAAAACACAAATCTGCAGTAGTTGTAATTATTGGATTTCACTACACGTCAAATATAAAAATGTGAAACTCATCAATCTAGTGATGACATGACCAATTAAACGCTAGTTGAGAAAACTCATCTCGTTACGCTCATTGCGTCTTAATAATAGCACTTAAAATGGGTGAGTACTTTGTAAAGTGGAGGCTGCAATTCTGACGCAGTCGCCTACAAATAACCGTTATACGATTCGAAAACGTACGTATTTGTCGACGATATACATAATAGTTGCCACGTACGAATTAGTAACCTTTGGGTATCAATCTTTCCAGATTTTATAATGATCATGTAGAATAATATACAATATATTAATACTATCCAGGCCTTTCTTTGAGGTAAAAATTATGCTTTACCTTGTTTTTGAGCATTAAATGAAATAACGCAGTTATTTGAAATTGAAAGGAATTGCAATAAAAGTAATTACTGTAAAATCGTAACACTACCCACGTAATCATTCCTGCTTTTACTAATTTTTTGATCTTTTATAGAATCAGTAAAATCTTTTTTCTGGCATTAGGTTTTATTGCACTGAAATATCTACTTTCAGATAATGTAGTGTATTTATCACAATAAATTTATATATGGTTCCTTAGGCGATGCTACAGTCACGCTCAGAAACAAAAGCAAATTTTCGCGAATCGTTTGCCAAAAATTCGCGCATCGTTCGCGAATTATTTGCGAAAAATTAACAGCTGTTCAGTCGCAATTCGCAAATTTTTCTCGAATAATTCGCGAAAAATTTGCGTTTATTTCTTAGCGTGACTGTATAAACTACCTATGACACAACACAGCATTCATACGGACATTTTTTATAATGAAAGGAGCAAAACGGATTAGAAAAAATGTATTTTTCCTCGGAAGAGAATAGAGCAATAACAGTTTGATTCTAATCAGTAGACAATGACAGGAAATTTGTGAACTGTTGCCAGAGGCGTCGTGCCTGTCATACGATGTCACCGCACGTATCCACCATGAAGCTTGACAGAAAAACGAGATACATGTCTACATCATGTGCGCTACGTTTGCCTACGCTGTGCCCAACCTAACAAATCTAGTGCGGCAAGGACTGACTATCCCCTGACTGCCGACAATAAAATCAATGAACAACGCTCAATATTTAAACGTCGTCAGGAAGTATGTTTAAAAAAGTTCACATGTCCACTACCTAAATAAAACGTTTGAGTAAAGCAACAAAATAGTAATTGTTGTCAAAAGAAAAAACCCATGGAAAGCTTGTAAGTTATATAATGATTATATAATAGGGTCATTTCACGAAATCATGTACTTTTGAAACACCACTTTTTGAAGCCAAAATGAAACGTTTTCGAATGTACAGTGCCTAGACCTTTTCCGATGTAAAAACCCTGAATTTTTCGAATATCGATGTCTATATGCGAAACGAGCTACCTGAAACCTGCTACAGGGGTTGGAAAGGGCCCCCCTGGGGGTCAAATTTTAATCCGAAATAAGTCATTATTCTGTAGGTTGACGGAGTTACCCGCGAACCATGGTCTGTTTTTATGCAAGTCGGACCAAAATGGTCTTCGTCAAGCCATTTGGAGCACTTGCGACCTAAAATTGATGCTGCTAGGGCATTCTTGGGGTTGAAAATCGACCAATTTAGAACAAGCCTGTCGCAGAAGTTTTTCTAGCGCAACGGAGACAGCACCTACAGATACCATATTATGCTCGCAAACCAACCATGAGCGAGGGACGTCTGAGAAAAAATTTCAGGCAGATCCTTAGGCCTTGTAAAAAATGTCACCCCGATATGTTGAGTCGGGGGGGGGGTGGCTACACCTCAGGTCGGGGGGCTACAGCTTCCTACAATATGCAACGCGCCAAACTTTAGCTACTTCTATACATGCTAGATGTAAGCTGGTGCAAAACAAATACAATTGATCTATGACTAGCTTACATTTAAGTGATGATACCAAGGACAATGCGTGTAATAGATGTGCGGGCAGGCAGAAGGGTTCCCTAGCTGCCCAGTTAACAGCACGGCGCCATATCATAGTGCAATGATGATAAACTTATATACTAATATGGTTCTTGCGACCTTCGATTACTTTTATTATACATGCGGTCAGGGGGGGGGGAGGGGGGCTACACGCCAAGTCGGGGGGGGCTACATTTTCAATAAAAATTTTTAATAGATGGGTCGATCCTAGTGGGGCTTTACTATGTTTATATCCGGCCTATTGTAAGACTGTATGCTAAATTTGGCTTTTTTAAATTTAAGTTTGGTCAGGTCGGGGGGCTACATTTTGCATACCCCATTTTTGGCATTTTATGACCTTCGACCTCATAATGAAATAACACATGGACAGACGCTGATATTCTTTTTTCAATAACACCTGTACTGATTACGATTACCGTTATATAGCATTTTTGGCGCTAGTGCACTTTGACGTTATTTACCAGCGTCTGAAAGCTGCCAGATTTGACCTTGGTCGGGGGGCCACATGTCACGAAAAAAATTTTCGGAAGCTTGACGTCAGCTTCAGTGTCTATGTTTACCCCCAAGTTTTTCCGGAAAAATTAGCAAATACCAATGGATCACAGTGAAATGAAAAACACACATATGTATCACGTGCTAGCGATACGGCGAACGTTTATATTGGGACATGTGTTTTTGGCTTCATTTGGCCAACCCGGTTTGAGGGCCTCTGGCTCCTGCTATGTTTGGGATACAGAGGTCCACCATACCTCGTTATGATCGTCGGATATGCTATTACTACATCTCACAGCGACATTAAATTTCCTTATAAAAGACTGGTGGTGTGGGCTAAAAAGTGCCGATGTCGCCCCCCCCCGACTAAAATGACATGGTTTCGTGAAATGACCCAATATTATAATTATAATAATGAATTCCGATAATTCATAAAATATGCTTATACTTGATTTTGGTTAAAAATAATTACTTATGTATAAACCTCTACTATACTATGAAATGCGCACCGAGATTATTGTAAACATAATGTTGTATAATTATACTGTGACATATTTTTCTGACATTCATGTACACATTTATAATAGGCCTAACCTTTACTTATATAATTTATGCTTGAAATCGTCCACATCGTTGTACTCCAACAATAAAAACGTTCTGAATTCGATCGACTGTGAATGGTACGGCAAACGTCTGAAATGTCTTCTGATATGTTTGGAAATTTTTTATATAAAAAGATCGTCTGAATGCAATTAGGTTAAAGTTTGTATCGCTGAAAATTTTAAATAAGCATTGACAACAATTATTTTGAAGTATAGGCTTATCAGTAGACAAAACTAGTTTGCATAGCTTACTTGAATCGAAGCCTCGCGCTGCAAATTGTACGGAGTATTTTGATACATTTGAATTTCGCTAATTATTTCAGCAATCTTTCGACGCTGTTTCAACCAAATAATTGGCTCTTTCGTCGACAGCTGATGTAGCTTTCCAGTCAGCGAAGCGTCAGTATCACCATGCAGATGCGTCTGCTCGCTTGTTGTGCCTTCGAACTCGCTGCACGCTACTGTCTTCGAGGGAGACCCGGGTGCAGACTGTGGTTGAGAACCAGTTTCAGTATCGTTGTCAGGAGTTTGCTCTTCGGCTGCTACATCAACTTTGGGTACTTGGCTTAGCAGCATGTTGAGAAATACAACCCGGGTTAGATACAGTCCTGAAACAGAACTTTTTAGTACGCTGAATTTCCGGCGAAAACTGACCCCATCTAGTAAGGTACTAGCAGTAGCAACGAAAGCAAAATAAATCATAAAGTGTGATTCAAAAAAACCATAACACACGCTCTTAAAGATAACCTTTATATATGCCATATGTGTACGGGTCATACGATGGTGTCGTTTACATACATTTCATTATACATTATGCAATTCATTACGCGACAGTTCATTATACAATGTACAGTACGTTACTGTATGAATTTGAACGATCATTATGAAAGGCAAACATGATATTTAATGTACGATTAGTTTGAATAATACTTGCGTGAAAAATAATAATGTACAAATTTTTATATTTATACTTTATGTGACAGTAAATATATTTAATGTATGAATTTCCATGTATTTTTGTGTAAAATACAGTATATCTAATGTATGTATATTTATGAATATTCGTATTTAATAATACAATATTATAAGGTTTATGCCTAATCAGAATTTTATCCTAAGTTTAATTCAATAAGCTTCAAACAAGTTATGTGCTGCAAGTCGTACATTTATTATTTGAAATTTCATACAAATCATGCTAAAATAATATTTTTTGTATACAATTTCAGGCAGATCACGTGTTATTTATTATGTGTAATGTTGTATGTTATATTAAACTAGGTCATGTGTAATAAATAATTCAATTCTTATGTATAAATTCCTACAAAATATACGTAAACAAGATGCTGCGCCAGGACCGTTGGGATTAGTGCTATTCCTTTTAACAATTGGCTAGTCATGTCAAACCATGGCAATATTTAGAACAAATAAAACGAATAAGTAATAAACTAAATTAATAGACATAATTATTCATAGCTGAACTTTACGCAAATTGGAGTATTATATGCAATGTTACAGACGAAAGCAGTGACACTTGCGCTTTCACTTCCAGAAAATATTTACAGCCTGCATTTCACAGATATACAAAAATATTGATATGAATTCAGCAGCATCCGCTTATCACAAAATCGACATATACATGGTAAAAACATGACCTTCAATAAAACCAACAATTATTCCAAAACCATAATGACAGCGAAACATACACAAATCTTGGTCGACGTCGCTTTTAACAATATATGCCGTGGTTTGGATGAAGCTAGGAAAATATCGACTATAAAATGCTGGTTAGTCCAAAATTCGGAAATTATAGCCGGGGAACCTGAGCCGGGGGGGGGCGGCTCACCTGCCGGGGGTGCCGGATTTTGCCGGGGGCAATTTCTTTGCCGAATTTTGTCGCGTTTAGACGTAAATTTTTCTCAGCAGGGGCCTTTGAACCGGGGTACCTCCGTTTTGCCGGGGGCAGCCGAAAATGCCGGAGGCCCCACTTTGGATTAGCCAGTATGTGTACCTTATCAGTACACCCACTGTCAAAATTTAAACCAAACACCGCCAGTAGTCCTCAAGCTTAACAACAGCAATAAGAGATTTTGACATAAAATTGGTAGTTTTTGTTCTGTTATTGATTTGGCAAAGGGGTATCGAATAGATAGATACCAGACCTGCATTTGCAATATAACACACCTCCTGTAGTGTGAAATTTTCTGTAACGTCACTTCAGTGTTCACCATGTTATAATCTGAAACAACAAAATTCGACGATTTTGGTTTAAAAGTGTTTGTTTTATCTCTGATCTTGGAAAGAAACACATACAGAGCAATGAGCCACTATGTGTCGATGGTTAATTAACATCAATGGTAAAAATTACATATATCCGCCCGTCCATTGCTGAACCATTAGGCGCTGTTGTAACAAAACTTTGGTTTAGCGCGGAAAACTTGCAAAAGGTTATACGGTAACCTAGCAACAAGATAATCTTTAGCACAAAACTTTGCTACTATCGTTTCTATTAGCACGTTTTATGGTATGTGTTGCACGAGGTAGTATCTGTCTCAATATGTTAATGATTTCTAGGTGACAGTTACCCTTGCCTATAGCTTATATGACACTATTTGGATATTTTTGAGTTAAGTAACTAAAGAGGTCATAATTATTATTATTTTGCCAAATTAATGGTTGGTATTATCTAGGGTAAATTCAACGGCAATAATAATAAATACTCTGTGTTGCTAATGATTGTGCAATAAGTCACGTGCTCAACTTGTTACAACGTATGAGTTGGCATAGTCAAGTTACATAGAATGACATGCAAGAAATCGTACACAAAACTACTGTCCATGTCGCTCGTCACACAAATGCTCATATTTGTGTTAATTTCAATACAGAGTTTAGTTAACGTCGCACAATTATTGTATGAAATTACAGCCATACAAATTTTAAGAGATTATATTATTACAGACAATGAGTTACAGGTAGGCATGATTTTCTTAACCGAGTAAAACAATGTTAACCAAAAGTAACCTCTATCCAAGAAAGGACGATACTTTGTAATAAGGTATTTTAGACAGTTCACAACCTAGTAAAGTACTTAAAAGCAATATAATACATCTGGTCTCTTCACAGGACCAAAATTTTACCTGGGGAGTCTAGCTCCAACCTGAAGAAGATGGAAAAAACCTGGTGGAATTTCTCCCAGGTTACCTGAGGGTGTGCCGTACCTAGAGGTAACTGGGAGTTTTATACTTGCATTTTTTCGTTCTTTTCATGTATTTATAACAAGTATCGTTTTTGTTGGATATTTTTGTTATTCGATTACTGAAAATGTCTATTTCTGCAGGATACACGTCATTTTACTTAGAATTTTGTCATAAATTATCTAAATATAAGATGTATTATTGAGTTTTATTGCCGTTTTTAGGATAATCTTTGTTTGAGTCACCTTAAAATACGTGGGGGTTCAGAAAAGACCGAACTGCTGCAGTCCGAATGTCCGAACCGGTTGCGTCACTAGATTAAATCCAGGGTTGTAAGAATGCAAGTTGCTTACGAAAACCACTGAGCAATTTAGATATTAGGAGCTGTTGCTTGGTTCCTCAAAAAACCCGCAAACCGGGCCGATAGTAACGTACACGCAATCAGGCATTATAAGGCCGGCACGATTGAGGTCCGGGGCGACCCCGTGCCCATCCATTTCAAACTTATAGGATAATCACAACGTTTGGTTTTCCTGCGGTACTGAGGAAGCACAAAACACTTTGCTAAATTTTGGCAGACAATAAACGAAATGATTATTGTCGCTTCCTTCGGCATCTTTTTGTGTGGCTTTACGCGTTCGTTTCGCTTTTACTCAATGTGGCTCGTAACTGCCGACTACAACATCGCTTAAAGTAATTCTAATGTAATATATTACATACATCAAAGGAGTCACAAGGGTTAGGCGTATAATGTTAGTGTATTTAATAATTTAAGGCATTTTTATTATGTCTACATTATCGTGGCTCCGAAATCATATGAACAAAAAGCGATTGACAATACCAACTTGGCAGGATGATCTGTATGGCACCGTACCTCCAAGACATTCCTTTGGAGGTTCTTAGTGTAAAAAACATATTTCGGACGAATCGTATCCGGTTCGGTGCTTCCGGTGGCAAGCCTGGCTAAGCCTGCCTACTAAAAGTCTGATTCCCTAATAATTAAACAGAACATAAGCCACACAGCAGCTATTATAGATGTTGCTTTAGTTATTTTTAGAGCCTAGCCAAAATAAGTTTTGCCTCAAACAGTAGGCTGAGATCATATTCTCTGGATCGGCTCGCCTTTTCATATAGCAAGGCAGGCTCGGCTCGTATTGGCGCTAAAGCCGAGCTGAGTTGAGCCTAAAGCTTATGCTCACGTCTAGTTGCACCTGTGAAAACCGACATTGGGTCTTCGCTATCTACAAAGGAAAACGTTGATAATTATTATATCCAAGCAACTAGACAGACATAACAGATCGCCCGATGACACTCAATATTTAATATTAAGCTAATTGCTGTATGTCTGTTTGCCTGTTCGTGTGTCTCATGTTATTTGTCCGTCACATATTTTTGACCATAATAATGAACCCGTCGATTGATTTGAATGGGCTTTTTTGCTGGGTACGAAATCGATATGAGAATGCAGGAACTAAATTTTTGACTACCCTCGACCCTCCTCAGCACAGGCCGCCCTTAGATTCCAAAACAGTGTTATTCTAGACGTTTTTCAGCCGTAACTTTTCAACGAGTGGATGTATTTTGACCAACTTTTTGTTTTGCTTATTTTAGCACGAAGGGCACACCGAAAGCACCGAAGAACATTTTGAATGGGGGTGCACCAGAGGGTACGCATGGGGTCGCCCCGGAAGACTAAAAATACAAAATTGGCTATATTTTTGGAACGAGTCGATGTATTTTCACCAACTTTTTACTTTTTTGTTTTGCTTCTTTTAGCCGTCTGAGCAGCATCCTGCAAGAACCGAAGCACAGGAAATCGATATGGAAATGCAAGAACAAAATTTCTGACTACCCTCGACCACCCTCAGACACCGCCCCTCCCTCCACCACCCCCTTGAATTCCAACATAGTGTTATTTTAGAGGTGTTTCGGCCCTAACTTTTAAACAAGTCGATGAATTTTGACCAACATTGTTGTTTTGCGTCTTTTAGACTGAGGGCAACACGGAAGTTTATCGAAGAAAATTTTCCATGCGTGTGCACCTCCCGGTATGCATAGGGTCGCCCCCGAACACTAAACTAGTAACTCGTAAACGGGGCGAGCATGATTTCATTTTTAAGTAGTTATAGTTTTGTTTAATCACCTGTAACAGGCTGTGTTTGATATAACCACCATAAAACTTATTGAACCCTAAACCCACTGAAAAGCCTATATCCTAGTCGACCCTAAATCCAATGAAAACAGCTGGCAACGTGTCAAATATCTGTGCTGGTCTATAGATAACCAAACCATCGTATTCAACTACCAAAAATTGACAAAACTACCTATATTGACAATTCTTGTTGACCTGTACTCAATGTGTACCCAAGCCACCGAACACAGACTATATTCTGGAAATCGTGTTCACTGACATAAAAGCCATTGAAATCCTTGAAAATGCAGAAATATGCATGCAGGACTCTGGACAGCCAAATCATTTAGTCAGCCTTCAGAAAAATTTATATATAGATCATGCTTGATGCCCCGCACGCAATACATAACCAAAAAATGACGGCGAAAAGTTATAATGTAGCCAGGTTGAGCTCTTATGGTAGCAAAACTATCGTATCGAGCGTGCTTGGCAACCTAATAGACACTCGCTGTACAGTAAAAACATGCAGGAACATGTCGAAAATTTAAAAATCATTATTTCTGGCAAAGGGTCGACGAACCATATTCGGCCCCACAGCGGCCCAGGGAGTGATCCCACAAAAATTGTTGTCAGCAAAGTTATGGAACTTGATGAGCTAATTCTGTATGCTGGTTTCATGAATCGATCCGAAGAGGGTTCGATATAAGGCTGTGAAACACTCGTACACGTTTGACAAAATTTGGCAAAGAACCCCTAAAAACAAGGTTTTTGCCATTTAGACCCAGAAGATGGGCACGGAGCTCATCGCGTTCAAATAAAGGGTACATCCTAATCACTTTTACTATCTCATAAAAATTTTGTCAAAATCCGTCCATCGTAAAATGAATTATGAACGACAGAAACAGACAAAAAGAAGTTTTCACGATTTTACCAATAGCGCCCTCAATGGAAACTCCGCTGGCTTCTCTCCCTCAGTTTCAAAAACACAAAATTGGGAATATTTCTTGACCGACTTGATGTATTTTGGCCAACTTTTGTTTTGCTTATTTTAGCCTTAGGAAAGCTACAGCCCACAGGAAATCGATATATGGAAATGCAGGAACAAAGCCTTTGGCTACCACCCTCACCCACGCCCCCCCCTGGAATTCAAACATTTGTTATTTTTGAGGTTCTTCTGCCGTGACTTTTCAACGAGTCGAAGGATTTTGGCCAAGTTTTGTTTTATTTGATTCGTTTAATCTGATAAACATGTTAAGAGTACCGAAACACATTTTCAAGGCTACTCTCCAAGCTCCACTCACCCACGCACACCAAGTCGAATTCCACAGTGTTATTTTAGAGGTTTTTCGACTGTAACTTTTCGACGAGTAAAGTCGATGAATTCTTAGTAGCTTTTTGTTTTGCTTCTTTTAGGCTGATAAACACGTTAAAAGCACTGAAGCACATTTTCGGTGGGTGTGTACCCACGCTACGTAGGGTGTCGCCCTAAAAGACTAGAAAACACAAAATTAGAAATGTTTCGCGGGCGGTCCGCGCCATGTATGTATTTTGACCAATTTTTTTGCTTCTTTTAGCCTATTCTAACGCGATGAAAGCACAGAATACATTTTCAATGAGTACGCAGCCCCTAGAACGCAGGTGTTCGACCCCTCCAACTAAATACCAAAAAATTGGCCATATTTCGAGAAAGGCTCGTGGATTTTGAGCATTTTGAAGTTGTGCATGAACATTTTTTATTTTGCTTTAAGTGTACACAACCAGACATAATAATAACAGTACAATACAATAAGTACAATTGGACTTTCAGTCTCTGTTTTATGTTTCGGGTTGTTGTCTCGTTGCGTTTTGTAGTTTTTGATGGCTGGGCATGCCTTGACTGCGCGTTGTCGACTACATGAAGATGCCAACCCATACTTGCCAAATTCGGTGATTCGGTCTGGAGACGTTGAATAAAATTCAATGTCAAAATACAGATTGCAATACGTTTGCACCATTCGCAGCAAGGGAGTTGGGTGCAATTCAAGATTATGCACTCAATACGATCGCTGGGTTCATCAAACGTGCAGTGGACTTTCCAAAAAAAAGAACTTTCTGACGCGCCACTCCGTTTGTTCACGTTCGCAACAATCTTCTAAGAGTGCCTGAGCAACACCGGAAGAAGACAGCAATCCGCAAATGATTGGGACAGCAACAACAAATTGAGGAGTCAATTCCGTCTACCAGAAGCACAGCCACAATACACGAAGACAACATTGCGTTAACAAGTGCCATACAGCTGGAGGACTACACTTCGTGTCAAAGATAGAATCGAAACGCAACAAAAATGATCACAGAGATTGTGTATCGCATGGATTGGATTGTAGTGCAAATGGTTCCATTGCCGATGACGGTTCAGTCATTGCAATAAACTATACTCAAATGAACGATCGTACGCTTTATGAACTCTGCCAAAGAAGTTCGGCGTAAAGTTTCAGTGGCGGACACAGGAAGGAAACGCTGAGATGGAGGGTTGCGACACGGTTCATGAGAAGATCTATCGCAGCAGTGCGAAAGAGGCTACAGTGTTCTCCAAAAGACCTGATATGGCTTAAAAACATAAAATAAACTATGAGAGGCAACGAATGCGGAGGGATGCAAAAACGAGATGCAGGTCCATGGCGCAAAGGTAAAGATGCTGAACGGAAACGAACGCGATGGGTTGCAGAAACGCCAGATACAAATCCACGCCACCAACACTAATAAGCTGAACGGCAACGAGTGCAGCTGGTATATTCATAAAGAAACGACTGATAGCATATACCCGAAGTCTGTCGTTAACAAGTTTTAGGTGCAAAATTCAAAGCGAAACATTTTTCGCAAGGTCTAAAAATATAAAAATTTTACTAATTGTAGGGCCCATAAGTTCTTGTGTCCCCTTGAATTCAAAAACATGGCTCTGGTCCTAATATAACTGTAACTCAGTTAATTCAACAGTTCAGAATGTGGCCAGCGGACGTTAGAGGGTTTAAAAAGTCAAATCAAATTGTACGAAATTATTTTGAAGTGTTCAGAAAAAATCTTCTGTGATACAAGGTATCCTATCCACTATATGCACATAATTATTATTCTTCATAATTATAATTTTTCAAAGGAATACAAGGCTGGAGGAATTTGATACCAAAGACATTGCTTTGCGGAAGCATTAAACAATCATAAATAAATATTATTACCTACGACAAAGAGCAAAACTCAATCTTACCGAAGAAAGGAACACACGGTGGATTAATGGATCTAAGACGTTCGTGATAATATTTATGATGTGGATCGTGATAGCGCTCATTGAAACTTTGATAAAGTAGCTTCAGGTTTTTATCAATTTTCTAAAAGGGACAATGTTAATCATATTATTGCCTTAAAATTGTGTTCAAATAGGTGTTAAAACGAAACAAATGTTATGTTCTCATGTAGCGTAAAATGTTCAATGTAATCATCTGGAACAAAGACCGTATCGAAGACTGACAGGCAATCTGTCATAATCACTGCACATCCACAAAATTTAAATTTTATTAACTAATGTGGCGTTCACGTTATAATGTCCCCGCTGTTTGGAACTTTTGTCCTCAGTAGTCGCGACCCTACCGTATAGACAGTCAGGGTGACACCTATACTGTAAATCAATTGCCGAGGGTGCACGACATACCCCTAGCTACTACATTTTATCTTTTCAGTGTCGTACACACCCTTAGCTACCAATTTAGCGTCAATTAAACTATTACCAGACACCGTCTGTAGCTAATGCGATTTATTAGTCAATTGTGGCGTATAGACTTATTTAAATTCTCGATATTTGTATCTAGGCCATATGAACGTTGAAGAAATAATGGCGCACACTCAATAAAACTGCAAGAAGACACGGTGTTCTTGACACTATCGAGATCTGGCAATACCCCTAGCTAGCTACCTTTGAAAAAATTTATTAAAAACATGGGGGTGTGTAAAACATCCTGTTGGCGACAGTATGCCTGACACTGTGTGGTGTACATAGGTTCCAAACGTTGGGGACATAATAACGTGAACGCCTCATAACGATTCGCACCAAACAAAATCTGTGCTAAATCGAACTGTGAGTTTTCATTAGTGTATAAATACCTTTATTACAGCCTAAATATCAATATTTTTCTCAGTTATATTTCGTCATGCTAAAATTGGCTACCCCGCCAAATCTACCTCGCAATATAAAAAAGGACATAATGCTGGGCTCTATATTCGCTGAAAATTTTGCCGGGGGGCATGAACCAGGGACCCCTCTATTTCCGAACCCAGGGCAGTCGATTTTGCCAGGGGGCCTTTTGCCAAGAGAAAAAAGGTTAAAAATTGTGCCAGAAACACTGTTACAACGCTTTTGATGAGTAGAAAATGCTATTTCGAAGCATACTTTGACAAAATTTGCGAAATTTTTCGTTCCAGAAAGGAATTTTAGTATAACTTTAGACCCACTGAAAACAAAAAAATTGCCAAGAGGCGGTGAACCGGAGGAGAGGTAAAGTTTGCCATGAGGTATGAACTGACGGGCATCTGTTCTGAATCAAGGGGAATTGAAAAATGCGAGGGGCCACCCACCACCCTCCAATTTAGAGAGCCCAGCAATGGGATATGAAAAAGTCTGTCCAATTCAGTTCTGCTACTCTAAATTGTAAACGATATCTGAAAGCAGTGGATATTCTATTGTGAAAAAACTTTAACCGTGCTACTTAATGATACGAGCTATTAACATAAAATTTATAATCCAACAGACTAACCCTTAACGGTGATAGAAAAATTCAATTTGGAAACTTTAGCCATTTATTTTAAGCCGATACAAAATTACTATGTGCGAGAACAGTGAAATCTTATAGTAGCTTTGTTACAAAATAAGGACTAATTCCCTTGTTACCTAGCAAAATGATGATACTAGTCGCCAACAATAATTATGACTGTTCCTTCGAAAACAAATTTTTAATGTTTCTTGGAAATTACATTTTGTTCGAAAGGTGCTCAAATTTTGATAAACATTCTGTTCCAGAAATTTGGGGCGCCTTTTTATAATAATTATTTATGAAAGCTGTTCTAGACTAGCCAGGGGTTGAATAACGTTAGTTCGAAACTAGCAATTATTCTGGCAATTATTGTGACTTGACGCAGTATCATAAAACATTTAAAGTTCAACATAAAACAAGAACCTTTTCACATTTAAAAATATCGACAAACCCTTTGCTAAGCAAAGAACGATAGCATCCTTAATTGGTTTTTCTATTAATTATTCCTACAAAGACGAGGATATCTCTCAAAAACTATAACAAAGCGAAAATGTTTCAAAACACAGATACTTAGAAAGCGTCAGCCAGGTCGTTCCAGTTATTCCATAGTTACTGGCAATAACGCCCATATTCTTACTAAAATTGATTTATTTAAGGTCAGCCTAGGTAGAAGGGCAGTCCCTTCTACCTAATGTTGGGAGCTACGCAAATGATTAACCGAGTTGTAGTTAAACGGAACATAGTTAAAAATGCATGTGTAAACTTAGGATGCGCGTCTACCACCCCTGCTGTCAATAGCGATCGCTTATTGGGTGCACCAACCATTTGTCAACATATAAGAGAACATGAAATCTATTGGAGCAACGCATCCAAAACGTTAAGAAACAGAATACACGCCTAAGTCCTAAAACATTAAGTAACCGGTTATTGGCCGTTTAACATTTAACTCGGAAATAGGTAATTTTATCTTATGAATAAATATTCACGTTTAGCGTTTTAAAAGTTATCGCTACGTCATATTAAATGTGATGTTTACGAACTATTATTGTGTTGATTGATATTAGCAAAACGTTTAGAATAACGAAATACTGCGAATGCATGTTGCCACGTAGTTGTTAGTGAAACTTAAACTCGTGCATTGTGTTAGCCAGCATAAACTACACCACTTGTAATCAGCAGCTCTGCGTTCACGAACTAAATTTTTTTAATCTGGAATAATGACTGCTTTGTTCTTTAATAGCGTTCTGTTCATGAGAGGATGACGGGTTGTGCAGCTTACGTTTACTAATGCAATTTATTGATTACAACTTTAGAGGCTTAATAGAATCATATTCAGCAGAATCAAAAATTATGTTTATTGTGACAATAAAATTTTGCAATTATTGAAACACAGATTGAAATGATTTAAAATGGACAACATTTAGCTAAACGAGAGTAATCGGATAGCAAACGAAAAATATGGTTCCTACTAAGCGTGATTACAAGAACACAGAACCAATATTTTGTGATAAGCTGATCCATGTGTTCAGGCTAGACAATGACATGGAGTTACGGTGTTACGGCAGCTCAGTGATTATTCATCTTGCACCAATTTCACTTGCCAGGGCTGTATTAAATCACACAGGAAAATATGAAAATAAGTTAAACATTATAAACTTATGAACAATTTTGTTTACTTTTGTAAACTCAGCAAAATCTTTTTGTGTACATCTTGTCGAATATTATAAAAACAAATCTAAGCTACAACAACTTTTACCATGCATTACCAATAATGCGACAACCATGAGCCAAAAACAAATTGCCTAATTCTCCAGGCCAAAAGCAATTTTTCGGACTTCTTGGGGAAAGCCTACAAATCGAGTGTTCCGTGTTGCCACCGAATTAGAGAACTCTTTTTACAAAGAACAAAGAATGCTGTTCCGCGCCCAGCCAAGCTTCTAAGAGAGGCCATTTGTGTTAAGTTTTGATAATGTGGAATATAACGATAGCTTCTAGAACTGACATAATATATCAGCGCATAATAACGATAGCATAATTAATTCAATTAGACCATTATTACCACTTACCTCCCACGTAAATTTTAGTCGATTTACTGCTGCTGACTTAAACATGTAAAATATTTCGAGAAGGCCGGTGAAATTGTTTAAATCCTGTTCAAACACGACCATTATTTCGAGTATTCGATTCACGACAGCAACTCGCTCGTCCAAATTCTTTGTGTCCACAATTGTACGTCCCAACCAGTAAGTAAACTAAACAGTATAAAGGAAATATTACAACTACTAGACTGGCCTCACTGGAACATAAGGCGGAATGCCCAGGATTTTCAAGATTTGGTGTTTCGCCCAGGTAATATAAACTGACACCAAAGATAATCGTCATAACAAAAACGAATATAAGAAAACTCAATACTAGATATATGAACTTGCTTGCTCAAGGTGATAGGTCAACCACTGTGGCACGAAGCCCATTGTAGTCTGAACCTAAATAGATTTATCAGATTACTAGTGCAGGTTCAAAATGCCCTTCTATATCAACTTTATTTAAATTATCCAAAGAGTTTATTTCATCAATAAGTTCCTTAACTAGCGACATTAGATTAGCATATCGATAACGTCATAACATGCATTACCGCTTATGACTGTCCGCATGACTTTGGTTTGTTGATTTAAAAAAGTCGCGACTGTACACAATGCGAAAAATAACCTATTGTTCCACACTTATTCCAAAACGATAGAAGTCATATTAACATCTGTTTTGGAACTCAACTGTTTTATTTGGCCGCACATATACAATTTTACAATGCTCGCAGAAAGTCTTGGTGGAGTACGTACCCGTCAAAAATGACTGTCGCTCGCTCGCAACTCGCTAGAAATACATCTGTTCGAAAAATAGAATTTACTATAAATTTAAATAGTTACGAAATCTCGAGCGAGTCACTCGCTCGAAATACGACGGTCATTTCTGGCGCATACTGTACTCGTACTGCTGCTTTCCGAGTTAGAAATAAGTAAGTTACCTTAGTTGAATTTGTGATCAACTGCAACAGCTGTGGCGAACTTGTATGCTTGTCGGCTTTAGTCCATGCCGCATCTACTAGCTCGATGGGTTTAACAGCACGGTAAAGATCAAATTCCAACAACGTATACTGACGTGCAAATTCGATTGGATGAATCTGAAATAGCTGTGAAACATGCTAGCATGTTACGTTGTTTATGTAATTCAGCTGATCGTGTGGCGACATGGCACCAACGCGCAACGCACGTTTATTTTCTCGATATGCACAATATTCTGCATATCATTGGCTATAGCCAAGTTGCATACATAGGTGTGTGGGTGATAATGGTTTTCGTTCAGTTTCTTTCAGTCTTGTTAGCATTAGTGTGTTTGTTTACTATTATAATAAATGGTTTTCGATTATACTAAGTTCGATGTGACCTGTCAGGGATCTAAAGGGTTATGCGTCTTTCATTATAAGTTTGCTCCTTCACGATAAATTTACTTTATTTATTAAATATAACGCCCTCAAAGTAACCCCCCTCTAGTGTCGAAACAAATCGCACCACATCTACAAACATTGCAGCGTGGACAATCATTATGCAGTCACGGGCAAAAATCATTCCAAATTAGTAGATTAGAAATCATGCCAAATTTCGATCAAACGAAATATTGATCAATTTCAATCGTCTTCTATCAGATGAAATTTCGATCTATTTCGATTTGAGCGTAATTAAATACAATTCAAATTTACAAAATTTCGATTGATTCCGATTAAACGAAACTTCGATAAAAATCTCGATTTCAATCGTTTCTGATTGCACTTACTTCAGGCAGGGGTTACATCGAAACTAATTAAATGCACGTTAATTTCAGTAATATAAATTTGTGTAGCTTTGCGAAGCCATGCACGCCGCTTGACTATCGGTATTAATCAACGCAAATTTTAGTGTAGAAAATTTGAGACCACTACTTCATCTAAACACATATCATGTACTTAAAAATTTCGGTTTACAAGGCAAGCAAAATCCGTATTTTCAATTAAAGCGATTATTGCCATTGCAGTTTTATAAAGTATATAAGCACACTGTTCACCAGTGCAAAACAGTGAATGGATTGCTCTGATGGCAAACTCGTTAAACAATGTTGGATTTTATTTACATAATTTTTGCTAACAAAACATGACGGCCTCCAACAATGCTCGAACCGATAGGAGCCTGACTATTAAGGTGCTTCTAAAATGTTTACGTATTACAATGGAGCAACGTACAACAGTCGTTATCCCTTCCTTGGCCGCCCACAGCATCGTCTAACCAAAACATGTTATAAAATGATTTTTCACACGCTGTTATTTTGACGTTTAGTTTATACCACGCATGCCAAAGTGATCCACTTATAAGTGGATGTGGTATGGGTTTTTTGGGTCCACGAGTGGGGTCTCAGTCCCGATGTACATAATAAAGTATACACAACGTATCTGTAAACATGTAATTATTATTAGTTATTCTTTGCTTATTTGTACACATATTTTTCTGGCTCCAGACCCAAAAATGTCTAAACAGACCCAATGAAATCACAGTCAGACCCAATCCAGACCTAGTGTCCAGTTTGAAAAACCTGTGTGGTATTGTTAATGTTTCAATTTCTTTAGAGTAAGCTTAGTCGTCTTTTATTGTGCAATAAGCATGATGCTAGCAGGGAATTACATATATTTTATATATCAATACACATACAGTCATAATGTCGAATTCAGTTTCCTCAGTGGTGAGATGATATTCGATTGGGGGCGGATCTTCTTCGAACGCTAAAACCGGCGGTTTTTCAGGTCCATCAGCCTTAAATTAAAAAACAAACACGTGTGCTATAACCGAACGAAAGTATATCCGTGTATGTTTATAAAAAAACCTCCGTACAACAAATCGCTTCGTTATAAATTAAAAACACAAAACTTATGCTGTCACCGAACACATGGTGTTCATAAAAACACCGTGGTAGAACAAATGGCTTCTTGATAAATTAAAATACAAATCAAATAACAAACATATTATACAATAACCGCACGAACGTGTATCTAAGTGCTACAGTACTCGCCAAAAATTACTGTCGTTTGCTCGAGACTAGCTAGCAACTGTCTCGAAATCAATTTGTTCTAAAATTAGA